>JAUNZM010002045.1:0-63508 GCA_033459285.1 Clamator glandarius | reverse complement strand
GAAAATGAAGAATCACCTCAAGAAAATGAAGAATCGCCTCAGAAAGTGAAGAATTGCCTTAAGAAAATGAAGAATCACCTCAAAAAGTGAAGAATTGCCTCAAGAAAATGAAGAATCGCCTCAAAAAATGAAGAACCGCCTCAAGAAACTGAAGAATCATCTCAAGAAAATGAAGAATCGCCTCAGAAAGTGAAGAATCGCCACCAAAAGATGAAGAAACAACCTTAAAAAGTGAAGAAATAATCTCAAGAAATGAAAAATGGACTCACAGAACGAAGAATCGCCTCAAAAAAATGAAGAAACAACCCTAAAACAGGAAGGATCAGCTCAGAGAAATGGAGAATCCCCTCACGGAGCGAAGAAATGGCCTCAGAAAGTGAAGAAGCAGCCCCCGAAGGCCCCTGATCCAGCTGGAAAAGGCGGGAAAGAGGTGTCGGGGTGGGGTGGGGGGGACCCCCAAGAAGCGAGGAGGCCCCAAAATGGAGGAATCGATCCCCAGGTACCTCGGGGCAGCGCCGCGAGCTGGTTTCGCCGCAGGTTGAGGTCGCGCAGGGAGCGCAGCTGCCCGACGCCCGGGCGGCAGCGCCCGCAGCTCGTTACAGCTCACGTCCTGCAAACGAAGCGGGGTTAACGAAGCTGGGGGGGGCGAGGCGGGGGGGGGAGCACCCCCTTTTTATGTCCCCAAGGGGAAGATGGGGAGGAAAAGGGGGGGAGAAGGGGGGGGACAGGGGGAAACATGGAGTCCTGAGGGGTCAAAGGGATGGAGGGAAAGGGGGGGGACAGAGGGGACAGGGGTGACAAAAAGGGGGGGACAGGGGTGTCCCCTCACCAGCTGGCAGAGGGAGCCGAGCGCCCCGATGTTCTCCGGGAGCCGCGCGAGGCGGTTGTGGGAGGCGAGGAGGACGCGGAGGGGCAGGAGGCAGAGGCTGGAGGGCAGCGCCCCAAGCTGGTTGTGGCTGCGAAGGGGAGAACTGGGAGAACTGGGAGAGAACTGGGAGGGGAAGGGGGCAACGAACTGGGAAGGGAATGGGGTAACTGGGAGGGAAAAGGGGGAACTGGGAGGGGAACTGGGGGAACTGGGAGGGGAAATGGGAAGAACTGGGAAGGGAAATTGGGAGAACTGGGAAGGGAAATTGGGAGAACTGGGAGGGGAAATGGGAAGAACTGGGAAGGGAACTGGGGGAACTGGGAGGGGAAATTGGGAGAACTGGGAGGGGAAATGGGGGAACTGGGAGGGGAGATGAGGTAACTGGGAGGGGAATGGGGAGAATGGGAGGGGAAACTGGTAGAACTGGGAGGGGAGATGAGGTAACTGGGAGGGGAATGGGGGAACTGGGAGGGGAATGGGGAGAATGGGAGGGGAATGGGGGAACTGGGAGGGGAACTGGGGTAACTGGGAGGGGAATGGGGGAACTGGGAGGGGAACTGGGGTAACTGGGAGGGGAATGGGGGAACTGGGAGGGGAATGGGGAGAATGGGAGGGGAATGGGGGAACTGGGAGGGGAACTGGGGTAACTGGGAGGGGAATGGGGGAACTGGGAGGGGAATGGGGAGAACTGGGAGGGGAGATGAGGTAACTGGGAGGGGAATGGGGGAACTGGGAGGGGAATGGGGAGAATGGGAGGGGAATGGGGGAACTGGGGTAACTGGGAGGGGAATGGGGGAACTGGGAGGGGAATGGGGGAACTGGGAGGGGAACTGGGGTAACTGGGGGAACTGGGAGGGGAACTGGGGTAACTGGGAGGGGAATGGGGGAACTGGGAGGGGAATGGGGGAACTGGGAGGGGAATGGGGGAACTGGGAGGGGAATGGGGAGAATGGGAGGGGAATGGGGGAACTGGGAGGGGAACTGGGGTAACTGGGAGGGGAATGAGGCAACTAACTGGGATGGGACTGGGCAACTGAGATGGGACTGGGATGAGGGGCTGAAAGGTACCTGAGCTCTAGGTAAGCGATGGCCTGGGGGTCGGGTAACTGGGCTGGGACCGGTTTAACTGGTGTGGACTGGGTTCTACTGGTACCTGAGGTCGAGGTGGGCGAGGGCGCGCAGGTCGGCCAGGGCCGGGGGCAGGCGGCGCAGGACGTTGTGGGACACGCTGAGCGACTCCAGCGCCGGCAGGCGGCACGCGGCCAGCGGCAGCTCCGAAAGGCGGTTCCGGGACAGGTCTGGGGGGACGAGGGGACACGGAAGGGGACAGGGAGGGGGACAGGGAGACAGGATGGGGACACAGAGAGGGGACGCGGGGAGATGGAGGGGGGAGATGGGGACAGGGAGACAGGATGGGGACACAGAGAGGGGACGCGGGGAGATGGAGGGGGACACGGGGACACAGGATGGGGACGCGGGGACAGGGAGACACAGGATGGGGACGAGGGGAAACAGGGAGAGGGGACACGGGGACCCATGGGGATGGGAACAGGGACACAGCTGGGCTGGTGCCCCCCCCACCCCGTACCCGGAGGGGGAAACTGAGGCAGCGGGACCGGCCCGGCCGGCTCCGCGATCACCCCGGTAGGGGGCGTGGCCACGTGATGAGTGGGGCGTGGCCAGAGCAAGGACCTCGCGGTGATTGGCTGAGGGGGCGAAGGGGGTGTGGCCAGCGCAGGCGGAGCCTGGCGGGAGGCGTGGCCGACGCGGCTGATATGGGTGAGGGGGCGTGGCTCAAGGCGCAGGGGCCGCAGCTATTGGCTGCTCGGCCGCGAGGGGGGCGTGGCCTATCGGGAAGGGGGCGTGGCCTCACCCGCCTGCGTGGTGTCGCTGAGGTCCCAGCGCTGCGCGGCCGCCCCCGGGAAGACGCGCAGGCGGCGTCCGGCTAAGCTCAGAGTCCCCGATGAAGCCGCCTCCTCCAAAGCGCGTTCCGTGCCGCCTCCTCCTCCTCCCGCCGATGCAAATGGCGGCGGCGGCGGCTCCGCGGTGACCGCTGCCGCCTCCCCCGCCGCCATCGCCGGCTCCGCTCCCTGCGGCCGCTGCCGCGAGACTGAGCGCGGAGGCCAATGGGAGCGCGAGGGGGCGTGGCCAGAGCCGTATGGGGGCGTGGCCAGCTGCCACCGGAAGCGAAGGGGGCGTGGTCAAACCTGGTCAGGGCGTGACCAGAGCTATGTGGGGGCGTGGCCAGTTGCCACCGGAAGCGAAGGGGGCGTGGTCAAACCTGGTTAGGGCGTGGCCAGAGCTATACAGGGGCGTGGCCAGTTGCCACCTGAAGCGAAGGGGCGTGGCTAAACCGTGTTCGGGGCGTGGCCAACGACCAATGTGAGCGCGAGGGGCGTGGCCAGAGACCGATGGGAGCGCGCCCCAGCCGCCAACCCCCCCCCTCCTTCCCCAGATCCCATTTTGGGGTCCTCATCCAGCCCTCTCCCCCATTTTGGGGGATCCACAGATCCCCCCCTTACCTGTGCCCCATTTCTGGGGTCCCCAGCCACCCCTGACCCCCATTTCTGGAGCCACCAGCCATCCCTCCTCCCCATATCCCGTTCTGGGGGTCCTCAGCTTCCCCCCCTCCCCATTTTTGGGGTTCTCATCCAGCCCCGACCCCCATTTCTGGGGTCCCCAGCTCCCCGTATCCCATTTTTGGGGTCCGCACTGTGTCCGCACTGTCTATCTCTGCTCCTGTATTTGCACAGAGTTGGGGGGGGGGGGGGGGTGTGCACGGTTTTGGGGGCGTCCGGAGGGTGAATTGTGGGGGTTCAGGGGCCGCTCCGGCACGGCCGCTTGCTGAGGGTCCCCAGGACTTGCTGCTGCTGGGGGCGGAACGGGGCGACGAAGGCGTCGGGGGGCAGCAGGGCGGCTCCGTCCGCCCCGACGCGACCCATCAGGACGTAGCTGGAGCCTGGAAGAGATTTAGGGACCAGGTTAGGGTGGGAAATGAGGCTGAGGGCACCCCCAGCATGTCTGGGGATGACACTGAGCTCTACGCGTGGATCGCATGGCGGGTTCGGAGGGTCTCCAGAGGGATCGGAACTGCTCGGATCCATGGAGCTGCTGGAGGGGTTTGAGGGTCTCCAGAGGGATCGGAACTGCTCGGATCCATGGAGCTGCTGGAGGGGTTTGGGGATCTCCAGAGGGATCGGAACTGGTTGGATCCATGGATCTGCTGGAGGGGTTTGAGGGTCTCCAGAGGGATCGGAACTGGTTGGATCCATGGATCTGCGGGAGGGGTTTGAGGGTCTCCAGAGGGATCGGAACTGGTTGGATCCATGGATCTGCTGGAGGGGTTTGAGGGTCTCCAGAGGGATCGGAACTGGTTGGATCCATGGATCCGCTGGAGGGGTTTGAGGGTCTCCAGAGGGATCGGAACTGGTTGGATCCATGAATCTGCTGGAGGGGTTTGAGGGTCTCCAGAGGGATCTTGTCTGGTTGGATCCATGAGCTGAGACCCACGGGATGAGGTTTAACGAGGCCAAACGCCGGGTCCTGCACTTGGGGCTCAACAACCCTGAGCAGCTCCGGACTGGGAGAGGCTCCCCAAACCTCTCCTTGCTCCCCATTTCCCCCCCTTTCTCCCTTATCCCCCCCCTTTCTCCCCAACCCCCCTTTTTCTTCACAACCCCTTTGCCCCCAAATCCCCTTATTTCTCCCCAAATCCCCCCCTTTCTCCTCAAATCCCCCCTCTATCTTCTCAAATCCCCCTTTTTCTCCCCCCACACCCCCTTCTTCTCCCCCAGCCCCCCCTTTTTTCCCCCCTCACCTTTCCGCAGCGCGGGGCACAGGCGGCAGGGCAGCTGCAGGCGCAGCTCGGCCCCCGCGGCCTCTTGGGGGACCCCCAGCCCCCCAGATTTGTAGAGGGTGAGGACGGAGACCACGACCAAGCCCGGCTGCTGGGGGGGACCCCGCGACACCGATTGCACCGTCCCGGTCAGCACTGAGGGGAACAACGAGGGGGTGAGACACCCCGAGAACCCCCACCCTCCCTAGATCCCATTTTGGGGTCCTCATCCCACCCCTCTCCCCCATTTTGGGGGGTCCCCAGCCACTCCCCAGCTCCCCATATCCCATTTTGGGGTCCTCATCCACCCCTCTCCCCCATTTTGAGGGGTCCCCAGCCACTCCCAGCTCCCCATATCCCATTTTTGGGGTCCTCACCCACCCCTCTCCCCCATTTTTGAGGGGTCCCCAGCCACTCCCCAGCTCCCCATATCCCATTTTTGGGGTCCTCACCCACCCCTGTTCCCCATTTCTGGGGTCCCCAGCCATCCTCTTCCTCCTCACAATCCCATTTTTGGGGTCCCCATCCTCTTCCTCCTCACATCCCATTTTTGGGGTCCCCAGACACCCCTGTCCCCCATTTTTGGCGTCCCGCTTCCCCATTTTTCAACCCCCTTCTCCACTTCGGGGAGCCACCTCCCCCCATTTTTGGGGTCCCTTTCCCCTTTTTTTAGCTCCCTGTCACCCTATTTGGAGTGTCCCCCCCCTCCATCTTTTTGCTCCCCTTCTCCCGTTTTTTTGGCAACCCCTCCCCAATTTTTTGGCTCCCCCTCTCCCACCCCATATTTTGGGGTCCCCTCACCGAAGTCGCTGCTGCAGAAGCTCCCATGGAGGGTCCCAGCGCGGCGGCAGCGTTGGGGGCAGGGGTTTGGGGTGCTGGGGGGGGGTGGCGGCGCGGGAGGAGGGGGGGGCGGTTTGGACCCCTTGCTGGGCCCCCCCCCCCCCGGGTTTTGGGGTGCTGGGCTCTGAACCCCGACTCTTCGTGCTGTACGAGGCCGAGAACCCGTCGGCCGTCACGCTCAGGTCCGACACGAACTGCACCAGGAGCTCGGGGCCCGAGGACACGATGGGGGCTGGGGGAGGGAAACGGGGGGTCACGGGGCGCTTGGGGGGGGCCGGGATGGGATTTGGGGGGGTCCGGGATGGGATCCAGTGGGATTTGGGGAGGTCCGAGATGAGATTGGGGAAGAAATGGGGGATTTGGAGGGGCCAAGGTGGGATCTGGTGGATTTGGGGGGGTCTGAGATGGGATTTGGGGGGGTCCAAGATGGGATTTGGGGGGGTTCAGGGTGGGATTGGGGGCTTGGGGGATCCAGGATGGGATTTGGGGGGGTCCAAGATGGGATCCGGTGGAATTTGGGGAGGTCTGAGATGGGATTGAGGGGGGGAAACGGGGGATTTGGAGGAGCCAAGGTGGGATCTGGTGGGATTTGGGGGGGTCCAGGATGGGATTGGGGGGGTTCAGGAAAGGATTGGAGGGCTTGGGGGGGTCCAGGATGAGATTTGGGGGTCCAGGATGGAACTGGGGGGGTCCAGGATGGAATTGGGAGGGGTTCAGGATGGGAACTGGGTGGGTTTGGGGGGTCCAGGATGGGAACTGGGGGGCTTGGGGGGTCCAGGATGAGATTTGGGGGTCCAGGATGGGATTGGGGAGAGTTTGGGGGGGGTCCAGGATGGGAACTGGGGGGCTTGGGGGGTCCAGGATGAGATTTGGGGGTCGAGGATGGGATTTGGGGGGGATCCAGGATGGGATTGGGGGCTTGAGGGGGTCCAGGATGGATTTGGGGGGTCCAGGATGGGATTGGGGAGAGTTTGGGGGGGTCCGGGATGGGAACTGGGGGGCTTGAGGGGGTCCAGGATGAGATTTGGGGGTCCAGGATGGGATTTGGGGGGGGTTCCAGGATGAGATTTGGGGCTCCAGGATGGGATCTGGTGGGTTTGGGGGGTCCAGGATGAGATTTGGGGGTCAAGGATGGGATTGGGGGGGGGGGGGGGGGGTGTCCAGGACGGGATTTGGGGGGCTCGGAGGGTCCTGGATGGGAACGGGGGGGAGTTTGGGGGGGGGGGGGGGGGATAGGCCGTTTCGGGGCGCTCTTTCCGATTTGGGGGGGCCCCCTTCCCTCACCCGGGGGTCTCCTCTCCGCAGAATCTCCCGAGGCGCCGGGCGTCGTCCGTCTGTCCCCCCTCGAAGACGGAGACGTAGTCGTAGCGGCAGTGAGCGTCCCGCTCCACGTCGAACTTCCCGAACCTCAGCTCGATCACCTGACGGGTGAACCCCAAAAATCACACACACACACCCCCCCCCCCGAACCCCAAAACCCACAAAAACAACCCCACAAAACCACCCCCCCCGAAAAAAAAATAAACCCCCCCCCCCTCGTTCATCGCGGCCGATTCCCAGCTAATTCGAAGCCTCCTCGGGGCCCCTCAGCCCCCCCCAAACCCCTCAGGACACCCCAAAACCCCGCAGGGCCCCCCCAAACCTTGTGGGGCTCAGTCACGATGTGCCAGGAGCAGGTGATTCCCGGTGGATAATTCTCCTCCGGCCAGTTCGGGGTCTTGAGGCTCCCCTGGGGCTTTCTCAAGCGCCCCCCACAAAACTGTTGCTCTGGGAGGGGGGGGGGGAGATCGAATTTGAGGGGGGGGGGACACCCCAAACTCCCTCCTTGGTTTTGGGGGGATCCCTAGATCCGAGATCCCCGTTTTTGAGGACCTCTGGACCTGAGATCCCAGTTTCTGAGGATCCCAAGATCCAAGATCTCAATTTTTGAGGATTTCTACATCTGAGATCCCCCTTTTTGAGGACCCCTGCACCTAAGATCCCGGGTTTTGAGGATCCCAAGATCTGAAATCCCCATTATTGAGGATCCCAGGACCCAAGATCCCAGTTTTTGAAGATCCCAAGATCCAAGGTCCCCACTTTTGAGCATCCTTGTCACTGAGATTCCAGTTTTTGAAGATCCCTCGACCCGAGATCCCCGTTTTTGAGGATCCCTGTCTCTGAGATCCCAGTTTTTGAGGATCCCTGTCTCCGAGATTCTGGTTTTTGAGGATCCCTTCACCCGAGATCCCCATTTTTGCGCATCCCTGTCTCTGAGATCCCAGTTTTTAAGGATCCCTCAACCCGAGATCCCCGTTTTTGAGCATCCCTGTCTCCGAGATTCCTGTTTTTGAGGGTCCCTCGACCCGAGATCCCCATTTTTGAGCATCCCTGTCTCTGAGATCCCAGTTTTTGAAGATCCCAAGATCCGAGATCCCCATTTTTGAGCATCTCTGTCTCCGAGATCCCCATTTTTGTGGATCCCTGCCTCCGAGATCCCCATTTTTGAGGATCCCCTGTCTCTGAGATCCCCATTTTTGAGCATCCCTGCCTCCGAGATCCCCATTTTTGAGGATCCCTGCCTCCGAGATTCCCATTTTTGTGGATCCCTGCCTCCGAGATCCCCATTTTTGAGCATCCCTGTCTCTGAAATCCCCATTTTTGAGCATCCCTGCCTCCGAGATTCCAGTTTTTGAAGATCCCAAGATCTGAGATGACCATTTTTGAGCATCCCTGTCTCCGAGATTCCGGTTTTTGAGGATCCCTTGACCCAAGATCCCCATTTTTGTGGATCCCTGCCTCCGAGATTCCGGTTTTTGAGGATCCCCTGCCTCCGAAATCCCCATTTTTGCGCATCCCCGCCTCCGAGATTCCATTTTTTTGCGGCTCCCCGCTGTCTCTCGGGGAACCCGAGCGTCCGCGCGGCCCCGCGCTGCCCCCCTTTTCCCCCCTCACCGCTGTCGGGGGGCGTCGCGGCGCTGAACCAGGCGAGGAAGCCGCGGCCGGCGGTGGCCTCGTCGCTCTCCAGGCGCAGGAGCAGCCGGTTCCCCGGGGCCCTCAGGGCTCCCGGCCGGATGGTGCCGCAGAAGCGACCGAGCAGCGGCGCCGCCGGCCCGAGGCCGCCCAGCACCCAGAGGGCATCGAAACGGCACCGAGCGTCGGGCTCCAGGTCGAAGACGCGGAACGAGAGCGTCGCCACCTGCCCCTCGGGGACCTGGGGACAACGGGACACGAGGAAAGCATCGAGGTGACGCCGAGGATCCATTTTATAGGGTGACAATGGAGATCCAGAGCGTCACCACCTGCCCCTCGGGGACCTGGGGACAACGGGGACACCAGGAAAGCATCGAGGTGACGCCGAGGATCCAGTTTATAGGGTGAAAATGGAGATCCAGAGCGTCACCACCTGCCCCTCGGGGACCTGGGGACATCGGGGACACGGAGGAAAGAGCCGGAGCCACCGTGCGGGGGCCCCTGGGGACACGGGGACACGAGGAAAGCATCGAGGTGACGCCGAGGATCCATTTTATAGGGTGGAAATGGAGACCGAGAGCGTCGCCACCTGCCCCTCGGGGACTTGGGGACATCGGGGACACGGAGGAAAGAGCCGGAGCCACCGTGCGGGGGCCCCTGGGGACACCAGGAAAGCATCGAGGTGACGCCGAGGATCCATTTTATAGGGTGACAATGGAGACTGAGAGCGTCACCACCGGCTTCTTGGGAACTTTGGGGACATCGGTGTCACCTCCTGGACACAGGGACATGGGGTAAGTGCCACCACGTGGCCTCGAGGACACGAAGAAAGCATCGAGGTGACGCCGAGGATCCATTTTATAGGGTGAAAATGGAGACTGAGAGCGTCACCACCTGCCCCTCGGGGACTTGGGGACAACGGGGACACGGAGGAAAGAGCCGGAGCCACCGTGCGGGGGCCCCTGGGGACACCAGGAAAGCATCGAGGTGACGCCGAGGATCCATTTTATAGGGTGACAATGGAGACTGAGAGTGTCACCATCTGCCCCTCGGGGACCTGGGGACAACGGGGACACCAGGAAAGCATCGAGGTGACACCAAGGATCCATTTTATAGGGTGAAAATGGAGACTGAGAGTGTCACCACCGGCTTCTTAGGGACCTTGGGGACATCGGTGTCACCTCCTGGACACAGGGACATGGGGTAAGTGCCACCACGTGGCACCTGGGGACACAGGGACACGAGGAAAGCATCGAGGTGACACCGAGGATCCATTTTATAGGGTGAAAATGGAGACTGAGAGCGTCACCACCGGCTTCTTAGGGACATCGGGGACATCGGTGTCACCTCCTGGACACCAGAGACAAAAGGTTTTGGGGTCCCCGGACGTGTCACAGTGTCGCCAAGGGGGTTTTGGGGTCCCTGGGGGGGGTCACAGTGTCCCCAGAGGGGGTTTTGGGGTCCCACGGGGGGTCACAGTGTCCCCAGAGGGGCTTTGGGGTCCCTGGGGGGGTCACAGTGTCCCCAGAGGGGGTTTTGGGGTCCCTGGGGGGGATCACAGTGTCCCCAGAGGGGGTTTTGGGGTCCCAGAGGGGGTCACAGTGTCCCCAGAGGGGATTTTGGGGTCCCTAGGGGGTCACAGTGTCCCCAGAGGGGGTTTTGGGGTCCCTGGGGGGGTCACAGTGTCCCCAGAGGGGGTTTTGGGGTCCCTAGGGTGTCACAGTGTCCCCAGAGGGGGTTTTGGGGTCCCTAGGGTGTCACAGTGTCCCCAGAGGGGATTTTGGGGTCCCTGGGGGGGGTCACAGTGTCCCCAGAGGGGGTTTTGGGGTCCCACGGGGGGGTCACAGTGTTCCCAGAGGGGGTTTTGAGGTCCCTGGGGGGGGGCCAGGGTTTGGGGGTGCCAGGGGGGTGTTTTTGGGGTGCAGGGAGGGTCGGTACCTCGACAGTCCAGGTGCAGTTGCTGAGGGGGGGGTAGGGGCGGGGGAAGCCCTCGCTGGCGATGAACCCCGAGTCCCCCCGGAGCTGCCCCCCACACGGGAACCACGGCCTGGGGGGGGAAACCAGTATGGGGGGGGAACTGGGAATGGGGGGGAACTGGGAAAGGGGGGGAAACCAGGAATGGGGGGGAACTGGGAATGGGGGGGGGGAAACCAGGAATGGGGGGGAACTGGGAAAGGGGGGGAAACCAGGAATGGGGAGGAACTGGGAACAGGGGGGGTGAACCAGTATGGGGGGGAACTGGGAACAGGGGGGAAACCAGGAATGGGGGGGGAACTGGGAATGGGGGGGGAGGAAACCAGTATGGGAGGGGGGAACTGGGAATGGGGGGGGAACACCAGTATGGGGGGGAACTGGGAATGCGGGTGCAACTGGGAATTGGGGGGGGAACCAGTATGGGGGGGGAACTGGGAATGGTGGGAGAAACCAGTATGGGGGCGGAACTGGGAATTCAGGGGGAACCGGGAATGGGGGGGAAAGGGGACTAGAATGGGGGGGGAACTGGTATTGGGGGGGTAACTGGTGATTAGGAGGAAGAAACCATCATGGGGTGGGGGGGAACCAGTATGGATTTAGTGGGGGTCCCAGTTCAGGGGGTGTCGGGGGGGGTGGGTGGGATGAGGGGGTGTCAGGAAGTGGGGGGGGCACTGGGGGTCCTGGGGTGGGGGGGGGGGGGGTTACCAGGAGCCGTTGTGGCGGGTGCCGGGTTGGGGGGTCGCTCCCTGCGCCCCCCCCGGGCCCCTCAGGGCGCTGAGAAGCAGCAGCAGGACGGGGCCCATGGCGGGAGTGGGCGCTGGCCACGCCCCTTATGGGCGGGACCCGAGCAAACCACGCCCACTCAATAGCCTTATATAACGAAGGGGCGTGGCCTACAGCAAACACCCCGTCCTTATATGGCGAGGGGGCGTGACCCACAGAAGCCACGCCCCCGCCACGCGGCCTGCGCAGGAGGCCACGCCCCCTATCCCTAATTAAGGTTCTTCATGCCACGCGGAGGCCACACCCCAGGGCTCTTCCTTATATGGTAGGAGGGGCGTGGCTTGCAGATTCCATTAGGAACGTGGAGACCACGCCCCTTGCCTTATATGGACGCGCGATCACGTGGCCCCTCGTAGTAGCAATAAGGTGGGGGGGGCAGCCGCTAATGAAGCTCCTCGCTAATCAGCAACCTCCCCGCTTTAATTAAGGCACAAGGTTCATTAGGAGAGGGGTCCCGGGGGGGTGGGGATTGGGGTCCCCCCCTCTCCCGTCGTCGTCCGGCTCTGTCGGTGTCGCAGGCGCTTCCGGAGCCGCCGCGAGGAGCACGGGGGGGGGGGGTCCTGGGGGGCAGAGAGCGGGTTAGGGGGGGGCTATGGGGCAGGGAGAGGGATCTATGGGGCAGGGAGAGGGACCCCGCGGGTCAGAGATGGGGGTTAGGGGGATCTAGGGGGCAGGGACCAGATCTAGGGGGCAGAGGGAGGTCTATGGGGCAGGGAGACAAGGCTAAGGGGGATCTATGCGGGAGGGAATGGATCTATGGGGCAGGAGGAGGGCCCTACAGGTCAGAAATCAGGGTTAGGGGTCTCTGTGGGGCAGAGAGATGGGGCTGAGGGAGGCCTAGGGGGCAGAGAGAGGGGGTTCAGGGGGATCTATGGGGTAGGGAACGGATCTATGGGGCAGAGACCAGGATTTGCGGGCTCTATGGGGCAGAGAGAGGGGTCTGAGTGAGGCCTAGGGGGCAGGCAGAGGGGGTTCAGGGGGATCTATGGGGCAGAGAGAGGGGTCTGAGGGAGGCCTAGGGGGCAGGCAGAGGGGGTTCAGGGGGATCTATGGGGCAGAGAGAGGGGTCTGAGGGAGGCCTAGGGGGCAGGCAGAGGGGGTTCAGGGGGATCTATGGGGCAGAGAGCAGGCCCCGCGGGCTCTGTGGGGCAGAGAGAGGGGTGTGAGGGAGGCCTAGGGGGCAGGCAGAGGGGGTTCAGGGGGATCTATGGGGCAGAGAGAGGGGTCTGAGGGAGGCCTAGGGGGCAGGCAGAGGGGGTTCAGGGGGATCTATGGGGCAGAGAGCAGGCCCCGCGGGCTCTGTGGGGCAGAGAGAGGGGTCTGAGGGAGGCCTAGGGGGCAGGCAGAGGGGGTTCAGGGGGATCTATGGGGCAGAGAGCAGGCCCCGCGGGCTCTGTGGGGCAGAGAGAGGGGTCTGAGGGAGGCCTAGGGGGCAGGCAGAGGGGGTTCAGGGGGATCTATGGGGCAGAGAGCAGGCCCCGCGGGCTCTGTGGGGCAGAGAGAGGGGTCTGAGGGAGGCCTAGGGGGCAGGCAGAGGGGGTTCAGGGGGATCTATGGGGCAGAGAGCAGGCCCCGCGGGCTCTGTGGGGCAGGCCGCTCACCGCAGGCCGCTCGACGACGCTCTCCACGCGCAGCAGCCGCTCCCTCAGCGCCCTCAGCTCGGCCTCCTCGGCGCCGTTCTGCCGCGTCACCTCCCGCAGCAGCCGCCCCACGCGCCGCAGGGGCCCCCGCAGCCCCACGGCCTCGGCCCCACGGCCCCACGGCTCCCGCCGCAGCCGCCCCTGCAGCTCCCGCAGCTCCCGCAGCGCCCGCAGCTCCACCGGCTCCTCCTTCGCCTGCCTCATCGCCTCCCGCGGCTCCGGCGTCGCTTCCAGCTCCTTCACCTCACGCGCTGGCGGCTCCGGCGGCTCCGGAGTCTCTCCCCGCGGGTGCTCGCGGCGCCGCTGGGGGATCTGGTAAACGCGGAGGGGCTCGCGGCGCTTGGGGCGCCCGGAGAGCCCGGCCGGAGGCGCCACGGGGGATCTGGGCTCCGGATTCAGGGATCTGGGCTCTGGATTTGAAGATTCGGGCTCTCGATTCAGGGATCTGGGCTCCGGATTCGAAGATTCAGGCTCTGGATTCAGGGATCTGGGCTCCAGATTCGAAGATCTGGGCTCTCGATCCAGGGATCTGGGCTCCGGATTTGAAGATTCGGGCTCTCGATTCAGGGATCTGGGCTTCGGATTCGAAGATTCGGGCTCTAGATTCAGGGATCTGGGCTCCAGATTCGAAGATCTGGGCTCCGGATTCAAGGATCTTGGCTCTGGATTCAAAGATTCAGGCTCTGGATTCAGGGATCTGGGCTCCGGATTCGAAGATTCAGGCTCTGGATTCAGGGATCTGGGCTCCAAGTTTGAAGATCTGGGCTCTCGATTCAGGGATCTGGGCTCCGGATTTGAAGATCTTGGCTCTGGATTCAGGGATCTGGGCTCCGGATTTGAAGATTCAGGCTCTGGATTCAGGGATCTGGGCTCCGGATTTGAAGATCTGGGCTCTCGATTCAGGGATCTGGGCTCCAGATTTGAGGATCTGGGCTCTAGATTTGAGGATTTGGGCTCCAGATTCGGAGAGTTCTGCTCCGGATTTGTGGATTTGTGCTCTGGATTCAGGAATTCCTGCTCCGGATCCCGCTGAGGCTCCGCGGAAGCTCCCTGGTGCTCGCGTCGTGCCTGCTCCGGGTGGTTGAAGCGGAAGACGTGGCTCTGGCCCAGCAGCAGGCGGTGCCCTGGGGGGTTCGGAGGGGGAAAACCGGGATTTGGAGGGGATTTGCAGGAGAAAATGGGGATTTGGGGTGAAATATGGAGATTTGGAAGGAAAAAGGGGATTTGGGAGTGAAAAAAAAGGGATTTGGAGTGAAAAAAAAGGGATTTGGAGGGAAAAAAAAGGGATTTGGAGGGAAAAAAAAGGGATTTGGAGAGAATTCAGGGAAAAAAATGGGTATTTGGGTGGATTATGGAGAGGAAACAGGGATTGTGGGTGAAATACGGGGGTTTGGAGGAAAAAAATGGGACTTGGAGGGGATTTGAAGAGAACTGGGGGAAGAAAATGGGGATTTAGGTGGATTTTTGGGGAGAAAATGAGGATTTGGAGGGGATTTGAAGGGAAGTCGGGGAAGAAAATGGGGATTTAAGTGGATTTTTGGGAGAAAAATGAGGATTTGGGGTGAAAAATGAGCATTTGGAGGGGATTTGAAGGGAAGTCGGGGAAGAAAATGGGGATTTAGGTGGATTTTGGGGAGAAAAATGAGGATTTGGGGTGAAAAATGAGGATTTGGAGGGGATTCAGGGGTGAAAAGGGGCATTTTGGGGTCCCCCTACCGGATCGCAGCTCCACCGGCCTCGTTACCCTCTCGCCGTTAACGAAGGTCTCGGCGCCCTCGCAGGGCTCCAGCGTCACCACCACTGGGGAGGGGGCAAAACCCCCCCTTTAGCCCCAAAAGCCCCTTTTTTACCCCCCAAATCCACCCTTTTGTCTCAAAACCCTCCACTTTCGCCCCCAAACCCACCTTTTTACCCCCCAAACCTCCTCTTTTGCCCCCAAAATCATCATTTGGCCCCCAGACCCACCCTTTTACCCACAAAACCCACCGTTTTGCCTCAAAAATCCAACTTTTACCCCCCAAATCCAACATCTTGCCGCAAAAATCCAACTTTTTGCCCCAAACCCCACCCTTTTACCCACAAAATTCACAACTTTATCCCAAAAATACACTATTTCATCCCCAAAATCCAACTTTTTGCCTCAAAAATCCAACTTTTTGCCTCAAACCCCACCCTTTTACCCACAAAATCTACCTTTTACCCCCCAAATCCAACTTTTACCCCAAAAATCCACCATTTTACCACAAAAATCCAACTTCTACCCCCAAAATCCACCTTTTTGCCTGAAAAATCCACCTTTTTGCCTCAAAAAAACACCTTTACCCCTCAAATCCACCATTTTACCCCCAAACCCACAATTTTACTCACAAAATCCAACTTTTTGCCTCAAAAATCCAACTTCTACCCACAAAATCCACCCTCTTACCCACAAAATTTACCTTTTACCTCCCAAATCCACCATTTTACCCCAAAAATCCAACTTTTTGCCTCAAAAATCCACCCTTCTACCACAATAACCCCCCCTTTTACCCCAAAATCCAGCCTTTTGCCCCCCAAATCCAACTTTTATCCCCCAAATCCACCTTTTTGCCTCAAAAATCCAACTTTTACCTTCAAACTCTGCTCTTTAACCCCGAAATCCACTTTTACCCCCCAAATCCACCCCCCTACCCCAAAACCTCCCCTTTTACCCCAAATCTCACCCTTTCACCCCCAAATCCCATTTTTTTACCCCCCAAATCTACCTTCCTACCCCAAAATCCCACCCTTTCACCCCAAAATCCCACCCTCCTACCCCAAAATCCACTTTTTCACCCCAAAAATCCACTTTTTCACCCCAAAATCCCACCCTTTCACCCCAAAATCCCACCCTCCTACCCCAAAATCCCACCCTTTCACCCCCAAATCCCCCTTACACCTCAGAATCCCACCCTTTCACCCCAAAAATCCACCACCCCCCTCGTGCTTGGGCTGCGAGGCAGGAAAAGGCAAATCCCGGGAGTGGGGAGCAGGAAAATGAGGGCAAAAAGGAGGATTTTTTGGGGAAAAAGGAGGATTTTGGGGGGGAAAAGGAGGATTTTGGGGTTCCCCCCAGTCTCACTCTCTCCCGAGCGCCGGGGGCGGCTGCGCAGGACGCACTGGAGCTCGCGGAGCCCCGACAGGCGGATGTGGGCGCCCGCACCCCCCACCCTGCGGGGACCAGTACAGACCAATACAGACCAGTACAGACCAGTACGGACCAGTCACTCCCAGCTTCCCCCCTACCCAGCACTTCCCAGTTCCTCCCAGTCCCCTCCCAGCACCTCCAAATCCTCCCCGGTTCCTCCCAGTAGCCCCCAAATCCCTTCCCAGTGGCCCCAGGCCCTCCCTGGGCCTTCCCAGTCCCTTCCCAGTACCTCCCAGTCCACTCCAGTCCCTCCCCAGTACCTCCCAGTCCCCTCCAGTCCCTTCCCAGTGCCTTCCCAGTCTCTCCCAATTCCCTCCACTGCCCCTCAGTTCCCTCCCACTCCCCCCAAAATCCTTCCCAGTGCCCCCAGTCCCCTCCAGTCCCTTCCCAGTGCCCCCAGTCCCCTCCAGTCCCTTCCCAGTGCCCCCAGTCCCCTCCAGTCCCCTCCCAGTGCCCCCAGTCCCCTCCCAGTCCCCTCCAGTCCCTTCCCAGTGCCCCCAGTCCCCTCCCAGTTTCCTCCAGTCCCCTCCCAGTGCCCCCAGTCCCCTCCAGTCCCTTCCCAGTGCCCCCAGTCCCCTCCCAGTCCCTCCTGATTCCCTCCAGTCCCTTCCCCGTTCCCTCCAGTCCCTCCCAGTTCCCCCTAGTCCCTTCCCAGTGCCCTCCAGTCCCCTCCCAGTGCCTCCTGATTCCCTCCAGTCCCTTCCCAGTGCCCCCCAGTCCCTTCCCAGTGCCCCCCAGTCCCTTCCCAGTGCCCCCCAGTCCCTTCCCAGTGCCCCCCAGTCCCCTCCCAGTCCCTCCTGATTCCATCCAGTCCCTCCCCAGTGCCTCCTAGTCCCCTCGCAGTCCCTCTGGATTCCCCCAAATCCTTCCCAGTGCCCCCCAGTCCCCTCCCAGTCCCTCACGATTCCCCCCAGTCTCCTCCCAGTGCCCCCCAGTCCCCTCCCAGTGACCCCCAGTCCCCTCCTAGTCCCTCACGATTCCCCCCAGTCCCCTCCCAGTCCCTCACGATTCCCCCCAGTCCCCTCCCAGTCCCTCACGATTCCCCCCAGTCCCCTCCCAGTGCCCTCCAGTCCCTCCCAGTCCCTCACGATTCCCCCCAGTCCCCTCCCAGTGCCCCCCAGTCCCCTCCCAGTCCCTCACGATTCCCCCCAGTCCCCTCCCAGTGTCCTCCAGTCCCTCCCAGTCCCTCACGATTCCCCCCAGTCCCCTCCCAGTGCCCCCCAGTCCCCTCCCAGTGCCCCCCAGTCCCACCTGGTGACGCCCTCTCCGATGTGGTAGAGCAGACACTCGCCCATCAGCGGGTCCTCGCTCAGGTTCACCAGGTGAGGCGTCTGGAGTTTCGGGGGGTCAAACCCCCCCCAAAAACCAAACCCCCCGTCAGGGCTGGTTGGGGGACGCCCCACGGGGGCGTTGGGGGTGGACGTTGGGGTCCCCCCTCCCCCCGAAACTCACCTTTTTGGGGGAGAAAACCCCGACGGTGGCACCGTCCTGGCGCAGGGCGACCCCCACCTCGGCCAACAGAGCCTCCCTGGGGGAGAGGGGGGTTTGGGGGGGCCCTGAGGGGTTTGGGGGGGCCCTGAGGAGGGTTTGGGAGGGTTATGGGGAGAGATGGAGAAGTTCTGGGGGTGGTTTTAGGGGTCCTTGAGGGGTTTTGGGGGGCTAAGGTGGGATTGGGAGGGGTATAGGGACAGGTAGAGGGGTTTTGGGGGGCTGGGGGGGGTTTAGGGGATTCCTGAGGGGGCTTTGGGGGGGTTATAGTGAGATATAGAGAAATTTTAGGGGTCCCTGACTAGCTTTGGGTGTTCCTGAGAGGGTGTTGGGGGGGTTATGGGGAGAAATAGGAAAGTTTTGGGGGTCTTGGTGTAGTTTTAGGGATCCTTGAGGGGTTTTGGGGGGCTAAGGTGGGATTTGGGGGGGGTATAGGGACAGACAGAGACAGTTTGGGGTGCTGAAGGGCTTTTGGGGGGCCCTGAGGGGGTTTTTGGGGGGGGGGGGGGTTATAGTGAGATACAGGGGAGTTTTGGGTGTCCCCGTGCAGTTCTGGGGTTCCCTGAGAGGTTTTGGGGATCCTTGGGGGGGGTTATAGCAAAATATAGGGAAGTTTTGGGGATCCCTAGGTAGTTTTGGAGGTCCCTGAGGGGGTTTTGGGGGGGTTATAGTGAGATATAGGGAAATTCTGGGGGGGGGGGGGGGGGTATAGTGAGATATAGGGCGGTTTTGGGGGTCCCTGAGGGGGTTTTGGGGGGTCCCGGGGGTGGATTTTGGGGTCCCCCCCCCCCTCACTGCTGCAGCCTCAGGGCCTCGGTTCGACGCAGCTTCTGCTCCCACGACTCGTTCAGCTCCGCGATCAGCTTCTCGTTCTCCTGGGGTGAAAACACACGATTTTGGGGGTTCACAGCAATTTTGGGGCGTTGCAAGGGATTCCGGGGGGATTTCAAGGAATTTTGGGGGGGGGGGGGGGTGTTACCTGCAGCCGCTCCAGAGCCTCCGCGACGCTGAGGGGGGGCGGGTCGGGGGCAACTGGGGGGTCTGTGGGGCAAAAAGGGGGTTCGGGGGGATAAAAAAGGGGGTTTGGGGACCCCCAAATCCCCCTCCTCCTGCCCCGACCCCCCAAATATACCCTTCCACCCCCAAATCTGCCCCCAACACCCCAAATCTGCCCCCTAGCCCCCCTCTCAGCCCCCAAATCTGCCCCAACACCCCAAATCTGCCCCCCAAGCTCCATCCTCACCCCCCTAACCCCCCAAATCTGCCCCCAACACCCCAAATCTGCCCCCTAAGCCCCATCCTCACCCCCCTAACCCCGAAAATCCACCCCCAGCACCCCAATGCCCCCCTCCCAGCCCCTAAATCTGCCCCCAACACCCCAAATCTATCCTCCAGCCCCCCAATCTATCCCCAACACCCCAAATCTGCCCCCCAAGCTCCATCCTCACCCCCCTAACCCCCCAAATCTGTCCCCAACACCCCAAATCTGCCCCCCAAGCTCCATCCTCACCCCCCTAACCCCCCAAATCTGTCCCCAACACCCCAAATCTATCTCCCAGCCCCCATCTCAGCCCCCAAATCTGCCCCCCAGCCCCCCCCCCAATCTGCCCCCAACACCCCAAATCCACCCCCTAGCCCCCGATCCTCACCGGGGGGGGTTCGGGGCGCCCCCCGCGCCCCCAGCAGCTCCCGCAGCCGCGTCACCTCCTGGCGCAGCTGCCGCACCAGCCGCCCCGTGGGGTCCTCGTTAACGACCGCGCGGCAGCGGATCCGCTTGGTGCGCTCGGCGTAGCTGGAAAACGAGCCCCTAATTCATTTCATTTTGAGGGGGGTGGGGGGGGGAAGGCACCCCAAAACTGGAAGAAGGGGAGCCCCGGAAGCCTGAATTGGCGGCCCCCGGTCTCACCGCAGGGTGCTGAGCGTCTCCTCGTAGTTGATGTCGGCCGGACTCAGCGCCGCGATCATCGCCGTGCGGGAGTTGCCGCCTGGGAAGGGAGGAGAGGGGGGACTGGGGGGGCACTGGGAGGGAACTGGGGACACTGGGAGGCGCTGGAGGGGCACTACGGAGACACTGGGCATACTGGGAGGCACTGGAGAGACAGTAGTGGGATGCTGGAAGGGACTGGGAGGCACTGGGAGGGACTGGAATGGCAGTGGTGTGATACTGGGAGGGACTGGGAAGCACTGGAATGGCAGTGGTGTGATACTGGGAGGGACTGGGAGGCACTGGAATGGCAGCGGTGTGATACTGGGAGGGACTGGGAGGCACTGGAATGGCAGCGGTATGATACTGGGAGGGACTGGGAGGCACTGGGGGGACTCTGGGGATACTGGAGGGAACTAGGGGAACGCTGGGAGGCACTGGGGATACTGGGAGGCACTGGAGAGACAGTAGTGGGATACTGGGAGGGACTGGGAGGCACTGGAATGGCAGTGGTGTGATACTGGGAGGGACTGGGAGGCACTGGGGGACTCTGGGGATACTGGAGGGAACTAGGGGAACGCTGGGAGGCACTGGGAGGCACTGGAATGGCAGTGGTGTGATACTGGGAAGGACTGGGAGGCACTGGGAGGGACTGGAATGGCAGTGATGTGATACTGGGAGATATTGGGAGGACACTGAAGGGAACTAGGCATACTGGGAGGCACTGGGGAATACTGGGAGGCACTGGAAGGGACTGGAGTGGCAGTAGTGTGATACTGGGAGGGACTGGGATGGACTGGAGTGGCAGTGGTGTGATACTGGGAGGGGACTGGGAGGACACTGAAGGGTACTAGGCATACCTGGAGGCACTGGGGATACTGGGAGGCACTGGGAGGGACTGGAGTGGCAGTAATGTGATACTGGGAGATACTGGGGATACTGGAGGGAACTGGGGGGAGCCTGGGGACACTGCAGAGGCAGTGGGGGGGGATACTGGGAGGCACTGGGGATACTGGAGGGAACTGGGGGGGGGGGCGCTGGGGGAATACTGGGAGGTACTGGAGATACTGGGAAGCACTGGAAGGGACTGGAGTGGCAGCAGTGTGATACTGGGACGGACTGGGAGGGACTGGAGGGAACTAGGGGGACACTGGGAGGCACTGGGGATACTGGAGGGAACTGGGGGGGTGCTAGGAAATACTGGGAGGCACTGGGAGGGACTGGAGTGGCAGTAACGTGATACTGGGAGATACTGGGGATACTGGAGGGAACTGGGGGGAGCCTGGGGACACTGCAGAGGCAGTGGGGGGGCGCTGGGGGGATACTGGGAGGCACTGGGGATACTGGAGGGAACTGGGGGGGGCGCTGGGGGAATACTGGGAGGTACTGGGGATACTGGGAGGCACTAGAAGGGACTGGAGTGGCAGCAGTGTGATACTGGAGATACTGGGGATACTGGAGGGAACTAGGGGGAGCCTGGGGACACTGCAGAGGCAGTGGGGGGGGATACTGGGAGGCACTGGGGATACTGGAGGGAACTGGGGGGGGCGCTGGGGGAATACTGGGAGGTACTGGGGATACTGGGAAGCACTGGAAGGGACTGGAGTGGCAGCAGTGTGATACTGGGATGGACTGGGAGGGACTGGAGGGAACTAGGGGGACACTGGGAGGCACTGGGATACTGGAGGGAACTGGGGGGGTGCTAGGGAAATACTGGGAGGCACTGGGAGGGACTGGAGTGGCAGTAACGTGATACTGGGAGATACTGGGGATACTGGAGGGAACTGGGGGGAGCCTGGGGACACTGCAGAGGCAGTGGGGGGGCGCTGGGGGGATACTGGGAGGCACTGGGGATACTGGAGGGAACTGGGGGGGGCGCTGGGGGAATACTGGGAGGTACTGGGGATACTGGGAGGCACTAGAAGGGACTGGAGTGGCAGCAGTGTGATACTGGGAGATACTGGGGATACTGGAGGGAACTAGGGGGAGCCTGGGGACACTGCAGAGGCAGTGGGGGGGGGATACTGGGAGGCACTGGGGATACTGGAGGGAACTGGGGGGGGCGCTGGGGGAATACTGGGAGGTACTGGGGATACTGGGAAGCACTGGAAGGGACTGGAGTGGCAGCAGTGTGATACTGGGATGGACTGGGAGGGACTGGAGGGAACTAGGGGGACACTGGGAGGCACTGGGGATACTGGAGGGAACTGGGGGGGTGCTAGGGAAATACTGGGAGGCACTGGGAGGGACTGGAGTGGCAGTAACGTGATACTGGGAGATACTGGGGATACTGGAGGGAACTGGGGGGAGCCTGGGGACACTGCAGAGGCAGTGGGGGGGGATACTGGGAGGCACTGGGGATACTGGAGGGAACTGGGGGGGGCGCTGGGGGAATACTGGGAGGTACTGGGGATACTGGGAAGCACTGGAAGGGACTGGAGTGGCAGCAGTGTGATACTGGGATGGACTGGGAGGGACTGGAGGGAACTAGGGGGACACTGGGAGGCACTGGAAGGGACTGGAGTGGCAGCAGTGTGATACTGGGAGATACTGGGGATACTGGACGGAACTGGGGGGAGCCTGGGGACACTGCAGAGGCAGTGGGGGGGCGCTGGGGGGCTACTGGGAGGCACTGGGGCTACTGGAGGGAACTGGGGGGGCGCTGGGGGAATACTGGGAGGTACTGGGGATACTGGGAGGCACTGGAAGGGACTGGAGTGGCAGTAGCGTGATACTGGGAGGGACTGGGGGGGGATACTGGGGATACTGGAGGGAACTGGGGGATACTGGAGGGAACTGGGGGAGCCTGGGGACACTGCAGAGGCAGTGGGGGGGGCGCTGGGGGGATACTGGGAGGCACTGGGAGGCACTGGGAGGCACTGGGAGGCCTCACCCAGGTTCTCCTTGAGCAGCCAGGTCAGCACCGAGTCCCTGTAGGGAACGAACTCGGGTTTCTTCTTCTTGTTGTTCTGGTTTTGGGTTAAAAAAACCCAAAGAAATGAGGAAAAAAGAATGAAAATCAAGGAGTTTGTGGTCCCCCTGGGGAAAAGAGGGGGCCGGGGGACCCCGAAAACCACGGGGGGACCCCAAAACCCACGGGGGGGACCCCGACTCACGGCCTCGGCCAGGGCCCAGATGACCTTGCCCAGCGTGGAGAGGGATTTGTTGATGTTGGCGCCTTCCTGGGGTGGGGAGGAAGAGTTGGGGGGCTGAGGGGGGTTTGGGGGGGCTCAGGATGGGAATTGAGGGGTTTAGGATGGAGTTTGGGGGGCCTGGAAGGGTTCTGGGGGGACTTGGGGCACTCAGGATGGCGTTTGGGGGTGTCTGTGGGGCTTTGGGGTGTTTGGGGGGTTTTGGGGGGTGTCTGAGGGGTTTTTGAGGGGCTCAGGGTGGGGTTTGAGGGTGTCTATGGGGTTTGGGGGGGCTCAGGGTGGGGTTTGGGGGATTTTGGGGGGTGTCTGAGGGGTTTTTGGGGGGCTCAGGGTGGAGTTTGAGGGTGTCTGTGGGGTTTGGGGGGGCTCAGGGTGGTGTTTGGGGGTGTCTAAGGGGTTTTGAGGGGCTCAGGGTGGAGTTTGGGAGTGTCTGTGGGGGTTTGGGGGTGTCTGAGGGGTTTGGGGGGGCTCAGGATGGTGTTTGGGGGTGTCTGTGGAGCTTTGGGGGGCTCAGGGTGGGGTTTGGGGGTGTCTGTGGGGTTTAGGGGGCTCCGGATGGAGTTTGGGGGTGTCTGTGGGGTTTAGGGGGCTCCGGATGGAGTTTGGGGGTGTCTGTGGGGGTTTGGGTGGGCTCAGGGTGGGGTTTGGGGGTGTCTGTGTGGGATTTGGGGGGCTCAGGGTGGGGTTTGGGGGTGTCTGTGGGGATTTGGGGGGCTCAGGGTGGGGTTTGGGGGTGTCTGTGGGGATTTGGGGGGCTCAGGGTGGGGTTTGGGGGTGTCTGTGGGGATTTGGGGGGCTCAGGGTGGGGTTTGGGGGTGTCTGTGGGGTTTTGGGGGGCTCAGGGTGGGGTTTGGGGGTGTCTGTGGGGATTTGGGGGGCTCAGGGTGGGGTTTGGGGGTGTCTGTGGGGTTTTGGGGGGCTCAGGGTGGGGTTTGGGGGTGTCTGTGGGGTTTTGGGGGGCTCAGGGTGGGGTTTGGGGGTGTCTGTGGGGATTTGGGGGGCTCAGGGTGGGGTTTGGGGGTGTCTGGGGGGTTTGGGGGGGGTCAGGGTGGGGTTTGGGGGTGTCTGTGGGGTTTTGGGGGGCTCAGGGTGGGGTTTGGGGGTGTCTGGGGGGTTTGGGGGGGGTCAGGGTGGGGTTTGGGGGTGTCTGTGGGGATTTGGGGGGCTCAGGGTGGGGTTTGGGGGTGTCTGTGGGGATTTGGGGGGCTCAGGGTGGGGTTTGGGGGTGTCTGTGGGGATTTGGGGGGCTCAGGGTGGGGTTTGGGGGTGTCTGTGGGGTTTTGGGGGGCTCAGGGTGGGTTTGGGGGTGTCTGTGGGGTTTTGGGGGGCTCAGGGTGGGGTTTGGGGTGTCTGTGGGGATTTGGGGGGCTCAGGGTGGGGTTTGGGGGTGTCTGGGGGGTTTGGGGGGGGTCAGGGTGGGGTTTGGGGGTGTCTGTGGGGATTTGGGGGGCTCAGGGTGGGGTTTGGGGGTGTCTGTGGGGATTTGGGGGGCTCAGGGTGGGGTTTGGGGGTGTCTGTGGGGATTTGGGGGGCTCAGGGTGGGGTTTGGGGGTGTCTGTGGGGTTTTGGGGGGCTCAGGGTGGGGTTTGGGGGTGTCTGTGGGGTTTTGGGGGGCTCAGGGTGGGGTTTGGGGGTGTCTGTGGGGATTTGGGGGGCTCAGGGTGGGGTTTGGGGGTGTCTGTGGGGTTTTGGGGGGCTCAGGGTGGGGTTTGGGGGTGTCTGTGGGGATTTGGGGGCTCAGGGTGGGGTTTGGGGGTGTCTGTGGGGTTTTGGGGGGCTCAGGGTGGGGTTTGGGGGTGTCTGGGGGGTTTGGGGGGGGTCAGGGTGGGGTTTGGGGGTGTCTGGGGGGTTTTGGGGTGCAGCCCCCCCTCACCTTGAGCCGCTGCCCCTGGGTTCCCGAGGTGTCGGCGCGTTCGCTGCCCGCGAGATCCACCAGGCTGATGCGGCTCACCTGGAATTTTGGGGTTCAGGGGGAGAATTTGGGGTTCGGGGGAAAATTTGGGGGGTTTGGATGGAATTTAGGGCCAAGAGAGGGGAAAATTTAAGGATTCGTGGGGATTTCTGGAGGAATTAGAGGAGATTTGGCAGGTTAGGGGGGAAATTTAGGGGTTCGGGGGGGATTTGAGGAGGAATTTGAGGAGAAATTTAGAGGTTCAGGGGGATTTAGGGGGGAACAGGATGGAATTTGGGGGATAAAGCGGAATTTCAAAGGATTTGGAGAACAAAACGGAATTTCAAAGGATTTGAAGCAGAATTTTGAAGCAATTTTGTGGGATTTCGGGGCGATTCTGTGGGATTTTGGACGTTGGGAGCGATTTTAGGTGGGATTTGGGGGGCAATTCAGATTTTGGGGGTGATCGGGGGGATTCGGGATGGAATTTTATGTCGTTTTACGGGATTTGGGGATGATTTTATGGGATTTCAGAGCAATCCTGTGGCAATTCAGATTTTTGGGGGGATTTGGGATGGATTTTATGTCATTTTATGGGATTTGGGGATGATTTTATGGGATTTTGGGGCGATTCTTTTGAAATTTAGATTTTGGGGGGGATCGGGGGGATCCAGGACGGGATTTTATGTCGTTTTATGGGATTTCTGGATGATTTTATGAGATTTTGAGATAATTTTATAGGATTTTGGGGCGATTCTGTGGTAATTCAGATTCTGGGGGTGATCGGGGGGATCCGGGATTGGATTTTAAGTCATTTTATGCGATTTTATGTCATTTTATGGGATCTTGGGATGATTTTATGGGATTTTAGGGTGACTCTGGGATAATTCAGATTTTCGGGGGGATTTGGGATGGATTTTATGTCACTTTATGGGATTTGGGGATGATTTTATGGGATTTGGGGGCGATTCTGTGGTAATTCAGATTCTGGGGGCGATTGGGGGGATTCAGGATAGGATTTTATGTCATTTTTGGGGATTTTGGGATGATTTTATGGGATTTTGGGGCGATTCTGTGGCAATTCAGATTTTGGGGGTGATCGGGGGGATCCGGGATGGGATTTTATGTTGTTTTATGGGATTTCTGGATGATTTTATGAGATTTTTATAGGATTTTGGGGCAATTCTGTGGTAATTCAGATTCCAGGGCGATCGGGGGGATCCGGGATGGGATTTTAGGATGATTTTATGGGATTTTTAGGATGATTTTATGGGATTTTAGGATGATTTTATGGCAATTCAGATTCTCGAGGGGATTCAGGATGACATTTTATATCATTTTATGGGATTTCAGGATGATTTCATGAGATTCTGTGGCAATTCAGATTTTGGGGGGCGATCGGGGGGATCCGGGACGGGATTTTTCGGGGGGTTCAGCAGGATTTTGAGGCAATTTTGTTGGATTTTGGATTTGGGGGACGATTTGAGGGGGGATTTTGGGGCAAATCTGTGGCCATTTGGATTTTAGGGGCAATTCAAGATGCGATTTTGCGGGATTTGGGGTCGATTTTGCGGGATTTGGGGTTGAGGCTGGTCAGAGGAGGTTTGGGGGCGACTCGGTGGGATTTCGGGGTTCACCTTCTCGGCGCTGAGGCCGCTGAGGGGGTCAAGGCGCCGCTGGCCCAGGACGATGGTGAGGACGGCGTGGGAGCGGCTGCTGCAGGCGTTCAGGCCCGTGGCCGCCACCGTCCTGCGCCCCCAAACACGAGACGGGGGGGTCCCCCGAGTTTTTTGGGGGGTCCCCCCTATTTCGAGGTGCCCCCACGTCGTGTCCCCCCCCCCCCAATCCCTGCATCCCTGGGTCCCCAATGCTGCCAACGCTGCCCCTACCCCCTAAATTTCAGGGTTTCCACCCCCATTTCAGGGTCCCCGTTCCAATTTTGGGGTCCCCCCCATGGTTTTGGGGTCCCCCCCCCCCCCGCGGACCTGGCCTTGTTGCCGGCGCGGAGCAGGTCGGCGATGTCGGGGCGCGAGGCGACCGCGAGGCGCGAGAGGCCCGGGACGTAGGGGCCGAGCAGGGGGTGCTCGCGGACGCGGAGGCTCCCGGCCCCCCGAGTCCCCGGGTTCAGCAGGTCCCGCACCCGCTCGCAGTAAATCTCCATGTAGCTCACCTGGAAACGAGGCGGGGGGACCCCAAAATCAGAGAGGGGGGGCCCCGAAATGGGGAGGAGGGGTCAAAATGGCGGAGAAAGAGCCCAAAATGGCGGGGGAAGAGGCCCCAAAATGGCGGAGAAAGAGCCCAAAATGGAGGGGGGGAAGAGACCCCAAAATGGAGGGGGGAAGGAGACCCCAAAATGGAGGGGGAAGGAGACCCCAAAATGGAGGGGGAAGGAGACCCCAAAATGGAGGGGGAAGGAGACCCCAAAATGGAGGGGGAAGGAGACCCCAAAATGGAGGGGGAAGGAGACCCCAAAATGGAGGGGGGAAGAGACCCCAAAATGGAGGGGGGAAGAGACCCCAAAATGGAGGGGGGAAGAGACCCCAAAATGGAGGGGGGGAAGAGACCCCAAAATGGAGGGGGGGAAGAGACCCCAAAATGGAGGGGGGAAGAGACCCCAAAATGGAGGGGGGAAGAGACCCCAAAATGGAGGGGGAAGAGACCCCAAAATGGAGGGGGAAGAGACCCCAAAATGGCGGGGGGAAGAGACCCCAAAATGGAGGGGGAAGAGACCCCAAAATGGAGGGAAGGGGGAATGCAAGGGCTGAAAAGAGGAGGGGGACCCCAAAACGGGGAGAAAGGCCCCCTGAAAGGACTGAGGGCCCCCCCAAAATGAAGGTGGGAACCTTCAAAATGGCTTCTGTGAGGTGAAGGGCCCCACAAACTGAAGGGAAAGGGCCTCGAAATGCAGAGAAAGGGCCTCAAAACGGGGTCTGTGAGGTGAAGGCACCCCCTGAACCCCCAAATCTGTAATTATAATAATTAGAGGGGCCCCAACCCCCCCCCAAACCTCCTCGTTTACCTCCACGGAGAAGCTGAGCTCGGGCGACTCCTCGCGGGCCACGCGGGCAAAGAGATCCTCGCAGAGCTGGGGGGGGGCGAGCGGCGCCGGGTTAGGGGTGCAGGGGGGGCTTCGAGACCCCCCCAAAACCGCCCCCAGGGCCCCCCAAAAGACCTGCGGGATGAGGCCTCGTTGTCCTTCCTCCTCCCCCCCCATCATGGTGTAGGATTTGCCGGCTCCGGTCTGGCCGTAGGCGAGGACGCAGACGTTGTAGCCCTCGAACGCGTGGAGCAGCATCTCCTCCCCGATATCCCGGTAGATGCGGCGCTGAGAGGCGAACTGGGGGTCCTCTTCCTGGAGGGAGGAGGATTTTGGGGTGCTGGGGGGGGGGTCCCCATAACTATATCCCCCTCAAAAATCTCCACCCTGCGCTCTCAAATCCTCTCTAAACCTCCTCTCCGCGCCCTCAATTCCTCCAAATCCTTTTAAATAGGGTGCTGGGAGGCAAACTGGGGGGTCTTTTTCTGCTTGGGGGGGCATTTTGGGGTCCCCATAACTGTAGCCCCCCTAAATCTCCTCCCAGCACCCCCAAATCACCCCCAAACCTGCCCTCTAGACCCCTAACCCCCCTAAATCCTCCCTGAGATCGTAGATGTGGCACCAGGAGGTGAATTCTAGCTTTTTTCCGCTTGAAGGGCATTTTGGGGTGCTGGGGGGGGGGCCTAACTGTAGCCCCTCCCAAATCTCTCCCCAGCACCCCAAAACCTGCTCCCTACACCCCTAACTCCCCTCTAAAACTCTAACTCCTCCCAATCCTTTTTGATGTTGCAGATGTGGAGCCGAGAGGTGAATCGGGGGGCCTTTTTCTGCCTGGAGGGGGGGGTTATTTTTGCTGGGGGGCCCCCCAAAACCCCGCAAAGCCCCCCCCAAACCACTCACGGAAGTGTGAGACCAGTAGGAGTAATCGAAGGTGAAATTCTTCGCACCATCCTTGGGAAGTTTAGGGTTGGTGATACCTGGATTTAGGGGGGAACAAGACAGGTAAGGGGGGGGGGGTGATGGTGTTCGAGGGGGGATGACGACATTTTGGGGACCCCCCTGTTCTACCCAGGCCCCCCCCAGTTATCTCAACCCCCGTTTTTTTGATTCCTCATCTGCTATTTTTAGCCCCACAGGCAGCTGGTTCTCCGGGCCGGCAGCCACGACCCGGTGCCCCGAGGACAAGGACGTGCGAAATATTTAAATAAAATACAAAATAAGGAAAAGAGGGGGATTTTTGGCTCCCCCCCCCAAACTTTCGGGGGGCTTCCCTGCACCCCAAACCCCTCGAATTCCACTCACAGGTGGTGTTTCCTTGCATTTGGATCACGCATTTGGCTTGCCGGCTGCTTTCTCGAGTGTCGAACGGGCGCACTCGGACGGCGACCGTCACCGAAGCTCCCGCCATCTCGAGATTCTGAGGAAAAAAAATCAGATTTTAAGGACCCCCCCCCAAAAAATAAAGAGTTTTGGGGTGCCGGGGCAACTCAGGAAGGTTTAGAAATCAACCTGGAAGTTTGGATTTAGGGAGAAAAGAAGGAAAACACCCACAAAGATCCAGCCCCCCCCCAACTTAATAAAAAAATTCAACAACAAGGAGACTAAAAATAAACCTGGAGCTTTGCCGGGGGGGCGGCAATGAGGGAAAAGCTGGAATTGTGCCCCCCGCGCCGCCTCCCCGCACCCCAAAATTGAAGGAGGGATGGTTTGAGGGGGCAAAAAGTGTGAGGAGTTGGGGTTCGGGGCTTCGTCGCAGCCCAGAGAACCCCCAGGCCACCCCCAGGTGCCTTAAGGGCGCTCCCCGCACCCCGAAAATCGCTCAAAGTGACTGAAAATCCCCTCAGAGCTCCCCTAAAATCATCCTTTGGGACCCCCCCGACACCCCTAAACTCACTCCCCACACCCCTGTGACCCCAAATCCCCTCAGCACTCCCCTGAACCTGCCCCCCTATGCCCCTCTGACCCCCAAAACCCACTCCCCACCCCCCTAAGGTCCCCAAACCCATTCTCCATCCCCTTAAGAACAAGTCCCCTCAGAGGCCCCCTAAACATGCCCCTTATGCCCCCCTGAACCCCCAAAACCCACTCCTCACATCCCTGTACCTCCCAAATCCCCCCCAGGCCCGTCTTAATCCACTCCCCACACCCTTCAGCCCCCCAAATCCCCTCACAGCCCATCCAAATCCCCTCAGAGCCCCCCTAAACCACTCCCTACACCGCTCAGCCCCTCAAATCCCCTCAGAGCCCCTCAAAACCCCTCAGAGCCCCCACAAATCCCCTCACAGCCCCCACAAATCCCCTCACAGCCCCCCGAACCACTCCCTACACTGCTCAGCCCCTCAAATCCCCTCAGAGCCCCCACAAATCCCCTCAC
Organism: Clamator glandarius; assembly: GCA_033459285.1. Classification (NCBI taxonomy): domain Eukaryota; kingdom Metazoa; phylum Chordata; class Aves; order Cuculiformes; family Cuculidae; genus Clamator; species Clamator glandarius. The sequence continues at coordinate 33,584 of JAUNZM010002045.1, read as the reverse complement.
AGCCCCTCCACCCCCGTAAACCTGCTCCCTCTACCCCTCCGACCCACCTACACCCACTCTCCACGCCCTTAAGACCCCCAAATCCCCTCAGAACACCCCCAAACCCACTCCCAACACCCCTGTGACCCCGAGCTCCCCCCAGACACCCCCAAGCCCCCCTCCCGGCCCCCTTAAAGCCCTGAACCCACCTGCCCCGCTCTCCCTCATCCCCCAAACCGGGACTTCGCGCATCGTCCCGGGCGGCGCGGGGCGGGACCACGTGACGCGGGACCACGTGACATTCTCCGCGCGGGAGGGTTTCTGCGATCACGTGGTGCGGAGCCAATGGGAGCGCGATGAGCGGCGCCGGAGCCACGTGATGGAGGAAGGAGAGGGGGCGTGTCCTCCGCAAGCCACGCCTCCCCCCTTAAAAGGGCAATGCTGGGGTGCCTGCCCATTCTTAAAGGAGAAACACAGGATGGGGACACCCGCTTTTCATTCTTTTTATTGCTAATTTTTACATTTACATCATATTTATTTTTCTTTCAGCTCAGTTTTCTGTTTTTTTTTAACTTCTCTCCCTTTTCGTGCTCACTTTCCTCCCTTTATCTTTCTCTCACCGCTATTCTCTCTTTTCTCTCCATTCTTCCTTTCTCGTTTTTCTTTTTCTTCCTTCTTTTTTTCTCTCTTATTCTCTTTCCTTAAGTTTTTCCCCCGATTTCCCCCTTTTTCCTCTGAAATTTCCCTTTTCCTACAACTTTTCCCACAACTTTCCCCATTTATTCTCTCAGTTTCCCCATGGGCCCTGTAGCAACTTCTATAGCCCTTCCTAGGGCCCCACAGAGACCCCTATAGAGACCCTTATAGTGACCCCTATGGACCCACAGAGGCCCCTATAGAGACCCTTATAGGGATCCCTATGGACCCACATAGACCCCTATAGAGATCCCTATAGAGACCCCTACAGGGATCCCTATGGACCCACAGAGACCCCTAGAGAGACCCCTATAGAGACTCCTATAGAGACCCCTATAGAGACCCTTATAGGGATCCCTGTGGACCCACATAGACCCCTATAGAGACCCCTATAGGGATCCCTATGGGCCCACAGAGACCCCTATAGAGACCCCCCTACCCTCAGCGCCCTTCTCTCCATATACGGTCAGGCCACGCCCCTCAGCGAAACCCGCGTGCTCCCCCGCGCTTTTTTCCATATAAGGTCAGACCACGCCCCTCACCGAGGCCCCGTGACCCTTCTCTCCATATAAGGTCAAGACACGCCCCCTCACCGAGGCCCCGTGACCCTCGTCTCCATATAAGGTCGAGCCACGCCCCATCACTGAGGCCCCGTGACCCTCCTCTCCATATAAGGTCATGCCACGCCCCGCCGGCGTCGCGCGCCGCTGACGTCACAACGTCGGCGCCGCCGCCGCGGCCCAAGATGGCGGAGCTGGATCTGCTGGGCTCCATCCTGAGCTCCATGGAGCGTCCGCCCGCGGCCGCGGACGCCGAAACGCGGCGCCGGGCGCGGGGTCAGCGGGGACCGGGGTGGGGGAGGAGAAAAGGGCGGGGAGCGGGGGGGGGGGGTGGGAGGGACCCGCGGCAGCACAAACCGCCCCCTCGCGTTTGGAAATGGGGCGGGGGGGGGAATTAGAGGAGTCTGGACACGCCCCCCGCCCTTTAACCGACCCTTGGGTGTCTCTGGGCACGCCCCCTACCCTTTAATTGACCCCGGGGTTCCCTGGCCACGCCCCCACCTCTTTGAGTGACGTTTGGCATCGTTAGCCGTGACCCCGGCCTTGTTGATTGACAGCTGTGGTCTCTAGCCCCGCCCACAAGCGCTCTGGCCACACCCCCTTCCCTTTTGATTGACAGCCTAGGCCTCTGGCCACGCCCCCTGGGTTTTGGGGGGCCCCCAACACCCCCTTTCCACCCCCCAGAAGAAGCCGCGAGGGTGAAGAAGCTGCAGGAACAGGATAAGAAGCAGAAGGTCGAGTTCAGGAAGAGGGTGAGCGAGGGGGTACCCCAAAAATGGGACCCCAGGACCCCAAAACCCTCTGGGGCCCCTCCTAATTCCCTTTGTGACTCCCCTCAAACCCCTCTGGGCCCCCCCAGATGGAGCAGGAGGTCTCCCAGTTCATCCAGGCGACTGGGGAGCCGCGACGGCGCTTCCAGCCCATGAACAAGATTGAGAGGAGCATTCTGTGAGGGCACTGGGAGCACTGGGGATACTGGGAGGGCACTGGGGGGCCACTGGGTAGGATTGGGGGGAACTGGGAGGCACTGGGGATACTGGGAGGGCACTGGGGGGCCACTGGGTAGGATTGGGGGGGGAACTGGGAGGCACTGGGGATACTGGGAGGGCACTGAGGGGCCACTGGGTAGGATTGGGGGGGAACTGGGAGGCACTGGGGGCTACTGGAGGGGAACTGGGGGCACCGGGAGGCACTGGGGGGTTGCTGGTAGTTACTGGTGTCACTGGTTCCAGGCACGACGTGGCCGAGGTGGCCGGGCTGACGTCGTTCTCGTTCGGGGACGACGAGGAAACTCGTTACGTGATGCTCTTCAAGAAGGTGCCTGGGGGGCGCTGTGGGGCGATCTATGGGGCAGGGCGATCTATGGGGCAGGGCGATCTATGGGGCAGGGCAATCTATGGGGCAGGGTGGTCTACGGGGCAGTCTGTGGGTCGATGCTGATCTGTGGGTCACTGTGGGTCAGTCTATGGGTCAGTCTATGGGTCGGGGCTGATCCATGGGTCGCTGTGGGTCAGTCTATGTGTCAGTCTATGGGTTGGGGCTGATCCGTGGGTCACTGTGGGTCAGTCTATGGGTTGGGGCTGATCCATGGGTCACTGTGGGTTAGTCTATGGGTCAGTCTATGGGTCGGGGCCGATCCGTGGGTCGCTGTGGGTCAGTCTATGGGTCGGGGCCGATCCGTGGGTCGCTGTGGGTCAGTCTATGGGTCAGTCTATGGGTCGGGGCTGATCCATGGGTCACTGTGGGTCAGTCTATGGGTCAGTCTATGGGTCGGGGCCGATCCGTGGGTCGCTGTGGGTCAGTCTATGGGTCGGGGCCGATCCGTGGGTCGCCGTGGGGCTGATCTGTGGGTCGCTGTGGGGCAGGAGTTTGCGCCATCAGACGAGGAGCTGGACGCCTATCGGCGGGGGGAGCCCTGGGACCCTGCGGCCGCTGAGCAGCGACGGCGCCTCCGGGTCTGAAGGGGTTAAGGGGGCGGGGTTAAGGGAGGGGCGGTGCTAAGGGGAGGGGGCGGGGCTAGGGGATCCCCCCTCCCAGTCCTACTCTGGTTCTTTGCGATTCTTTCCGAATTTGATTCTAGTTCCTTCCCAGTAACTCCCAGTGCATCCCAGTTTCATCCTAGTTTTTTCTCAGTGTTTTCTAGTCTGGGAAAGCACTGGGATGGACTGGGAGGGAACTGGGATGGACTGGGGCTGACTGGGGTTGACTGGGATGGACTGGAGTCTACTGGGAGAGTACTGGGATTGACTCGAGGCGGACTGGGATTAACTGGGAGGGCACTGAGGTGGACTGGGGCCAACTGGAAGGGGACTGGGGTTGACCAGGGTCTACTGGGAGGGAACTGGGATGGACTGGGGCTGACTGGGGTTGACTGGGATGGACTGGAGTCTACTGGGAGAGTACTGGGGTTGACTGGGAGGGCACTGGGGTGGACTGGGGCTGACTGGGGTTGACTGGGAGGGCACTGGGGTGGACTGGGGCCAACTGGAAGGGGACTGGGGTTGACCAGGGTCTACTGGGAGGGAACTGGGATGGACTGGAGAGGCACTGGGATGGATTGGGAGGGTGCTGGGATTGACTGGGATGGGTTGGGGTGGGTCTGTGGGCGTTTCCCGTCGCTCTGGTGACGTCACCGGCGGCGCGGGGGGGCGTGCCCGTGTTTGTCGCCCTGGTGACGTCACCGGCGCACGAGGGGCGTGTCCGTGGCCCGTCGCTCTGGTGACGTCACCGGCGCGGGCGCAGGAGGCGGAAGCGGCGCGGGAGGAGGCGGAAGCGGAAGCAGCAGCAGCGGCCGCGGCGGCGAATCCGGGGTCCGGGCCCGCCCCCCCCTCCCCGTACCGGGACAAGTACCGGCACCTGATCGGCTGCGAGGCCGCCAAGGCCCGGACCATGACGGTCAACAAGGCCTATGGCTGCGGTGAGGGGGCGGGGGCGGGGCCTAAGGGAGGGGGCGGGGCCAACGAGGCCTACGGGGGCGGGGCTGGGGGCTCCCAATCCCCTCCCAGTAGACTCTTGTCCATCCCACTCCAGTTTGATCCCATCCCAGTAGCCTCCCAGTCCATTCCATTCACCTCCCAGTAGATCTTAGTCCATCCCAGTCCAGCCTGATCTCATCCCAGTGCCCTCCCAGTAGACCCCGGTCCATCCCAGTGCCTTCCCAGTTCATCCCAGTGTCTCCCAGGCTGTCCTACTCCATCCTAATCCCTTCCCAGTCTCCTCCCAGTAGACTCCAGTCCATCTCAGTCCAGCCTGATCCCATCCCAGTGCGCTCCCAATAGACTCCAGTCCATCCCAGTCCCCTCCCAGTCCATTCCAGTGACCCCCCAGTTAATCCCAGTCTGTCCCAGTGCATCCCACTCCATCCCAGTCAGTCCCAGTGCTTTCTCAGTAGATCTCCTCCCAGTCCCTCCCAGTGCTCTCACTCCTGGTTGCCCCCCCGGCAGTCCCGGTAGCCAACAAGCGCGACACTCGCTCCATCGAAGAGGCCATGAACGAGATCCGAGCCAAGAAGCGGTTGCGCCAGGGCCAGGGGGACCCCTCGGCCTCCGAGGAGGGGGGGAATTAATTAGGGCGGGGGTTAATTAATTAAGGGAGAGGGTAATAAAGCACCTCGACCCCAGCTTGTGTCCCTGTGTCTCCTTGGGGGTGAACAGGGGGGTCCCCAAGGTGTGTGTCCCCCCCAAAACCAGCTGGGGGGGCACCTGAGGCTGCTGAGGGTTTACTGGGGGTGGGGGGGAGGCTACCACGAGGGTCCAAGGTGGCAACCAAATGGGACTTGGTGGCCACCAAGGGGGTGTAGGTGGCCCTGGAGGGGTCACAGCAGCCACCAAAGTGGTGTAGGTGCCCCTGGAGGGTTCACAGTGGCCACCAAAGGGGCTGTAGGTGGCCCGGGAGGGGTCACAGAGACCACATAGGGGGTGTAGGTGGCCCTGGAGGGGTCACAGTGGCAACCAAGGTGGAGAAAGTGGCCACCACAGGGCTGTAGGTGGCCCTGGAGGGGTCACAGTGGCCACCAAGGGGGTGTAGGTGGCCCTGGAGGGGTCACAGTGGCCACCAAGGTGGGGAAAGTGGCCACCACAGGGCTGTAGGTGGCCCTGGAGGGGTCACAGTGGCCACCAAGGGGGTGTAGGTGGCCCTGGAGGGGTCACAGTGGCCACCAAGGTGGGGAAAGTGGCCACCACAGGGCTGTAGGTGGCCCTGGAGGGGTCACAGTGGCCACCAAGGGGGTGTAGGTGGCCCTGGAGGGGTCACAGCAGCCACCAAAGCGGAGAAAGTGGCCACCACAGGGGTGTAGGTGGCCCTGGAGAGGTCACAGTGGCCACCAAGGGGGTGTAGGTGGCCCTGGAGGGGTCACAGTGGCCACCACAGGGCTGTAGGTGGCCCTGGAGGGGTCACAGTGGCCACCAAAGGGGATTTGGTAGCTCTTCCCTACGGAAGAGCCCGCGCGGCTTGGCCACGCCCCCCGCCTTATAAGGAAGTGTCTCGCGCCTGGCCACGCCCACTCCGCGCCGAATAGGGAAGCGCCCCTTGGCCACGCCCCCCCGCGCCTTATAAGGAAGCAGCGCTGCCCGCTACGCGAGGCCACGCCCCCTCCGCGCCGCGGAAGAGCCCCGCGCGCCTCCTCGCAGGCCACGCCCCCTCCCGCGCCTTATAAGGAAGCGCCGCGCCAGGCCACACCCCCTCCTCTCCTTATAAGGAAGCCCCGCGCCGCTCGGCCGAATGGGAGCGCGCGCCCCCCCGCCTGGCCACGCCCCCTCGCGGCCGTCTAGCCCCGCCCCCTCGCGGCCCCGCCCCTCCGCGCTCCCCTATGAAAGCGGCTGCTCCGCGCCGCGCGCCGCTCGCTCTTTCCCCCCCTCCCCTTTCCTCCTTTTTTTTTTTTAGTTTAACCCTTTCCCTCTCACTGCGCAGGCGCGGAGGCCACGCCCCCTCCTCCTCCTCCTCCTCCTCCTCCTCCTCCTCCCTTTCCCTTTTCCTTTTCCCGCCGCCATGAGCGGGTGGGCGCCTTACGTGGAGACGCTGCTGGCGGACGGGACCTGCCAGGACGCCGCTATCGTGGGATATCGCGACACCCCCGCCGTCTGGGCCGCCGCCCCGGGCAAGACCTTCGCTAATATCACGGTAAATGGCAGCGCGGGGGGCGCCATTTCCCGTTTTTATGAATGGGAAGGAAGGTGGCCGGGGAGGGGGGGGGGGGGGGGGGAAGTTTCGCGCCCTGCGAGCGCGAGGAGGCGGAAGGGGGCGTGGCCTGGGAGGAGGCGTGGTTTCCGCGGCGGCTTTTTGAACGGAAGGGGGCGTGGCTGCGGCGCCCCGCGCGCGGGAATTGGCGGCGGGGGAAGAGGAAGAGGAGGGCGGGGCCGCCGCGACGGGCGCCGCGCAGGGACAAAAAAGGGAAGAAAACGCGCGCGCGGGCGGCGCTGCCAGCGTGGCCCAACCCCCCCCCCCCCCCCCCCAACTTCCCTTTTCTAAGAGGGAGGAAAAGGGGGACCCCACCCCCCCAAATTGGGGTCTGGGAAGGTTTAGGGGTCTCCCCTCACTCCTAAATTGGGCTCTCCCCACCTTAAAAGGCACAGGAGTTGGGGACCCCCCGCCCTCCGCAGAGAATAGGTGTCCGGGGGGGGGGGGAATAGGGGTCTGGGACCCCCCCCTTTGCCACAAAATGGGGTCACGGGGGCTTGGGGACAAATTTTTCTTGACACCCTCCCCCAACAAAACTTTGTCGCGTCCTACCCCCAACTCCTAAAATCCTCTCATTGCTTCCCCAAAAATATCCTTCCCCCCTCGCTACCCCCCAAAATCCCCTCGTTTCTCCCCAAAAATACCTTCCCCCCCCCCCACAACTCCCCCAAACCCCCTTCCCCCCTCAAAAAAAAAAAAAAAACCCCAAAACCCAACTTCCACTCCTCTACCCCCACCCCGGACCCCTAAAACTCCTCATTTAGCCCCAAAATCCCCCCTTCACGCCCCCCAAACTCCCCCCCCATTTCCCCTCAAACCCCCCTCACTTCACCCCAAAACCCCTTCCCCCCTCCAGCCCCCAAATCCCCTCATTTCACCCCAAAACCCCTTCACTCCCCTCATTTCACCCCCAAATCTCCTCATTTCACCCCCTCCAGCCCCCCAAATCCCCTTATTCCCCTCAAACCTCCTCATTTCACCCCCAAATCCTCTCATTTCACCTCAAAACCCCTTCACCCTCCCTCCAGCCCCCCCGAAATCCCCTTGTTCCCCTCAAACCTCCCCCTTTTACCCCCAAACACCCTCATTTCACTCCAAAATCCCCTCATTTCACCCCAAAACCCCTTCACCCCCCCTCCAGCCATCCCAAATCCCCTTATTCCCTTCAAACCTCCTCATTTCACTCCAAAATCCCATCATTTCACCCCAAAACCCCTTTAAACCCCCCTCCAGCCCCCCCAAATCCCCTTATTCCCTTCAAACTTCCTCCTTTTACCCCAAAACACCCTCATTTCACCCCAAAACCCCTTCACCCCCCCTCCAGCCCCCCAAATCCCTTATTCCCCTCAAACCTCCTCATTTCACCCCAAAACCCCTTCACTCCCCCTCCAGCCCCCCGAAATCCCCTTGTTCCCCTCAAACCTCCTTCTTTTACCCCTTCACCCCCTCATTTCACTCCAAAACCCCTTCAAGCCCCCAAATCCCCTTATTCCCTTCAAACCTCCTCATTTCACCCCAAAATTGCCTCATTTCACCTCAAAACCCCTTCACCCCCCCTCAAGCCCCCCAAATCCCCTTATTCCCCTCAAACCTCCTCATTTCACCTCAAAATCCCCTCATTTCACCCCAAAACCCCTTCGCCCCCTCCAGCCCCCCAAATCCCCTTATTCCCCTCAAACCTCCTCCTTTTACCCCAAAACACCCTCATTTCACCCCAAAACCCCTTCGCCCCCCCTCCAGCCCCCCAAATCCCCTTATTCCCCTCAAACCTCCTCCTTTTACCCCAAAACACCCTCATTTCACCCCAAAACCCCTTCGCCCCCCCTCCAGCCCCCCAAATCCCCTTGTTCCCCTCAAACCTCCTCCTTTTACCCCAAAACACCCTCATTTCACCCCAAAACCCCTTGTTCCCCTCAAACCTCCTCCTTTTACCCCAAAACACCCTCATTTCACCCCAAAACCCCTTCGCCCCCCCTCCAGCCCCCCCAATCCCCTTATTCCCCTCAAACCTCCTCCTTTTACCCCAAAACACCCTCATTTCACCCCAAAACCCCTTCGCCCCCCTCCAGCCCCCCCGAACCCCCCTTTCCCCCCCCTCCCCCCAGTTTCCGCCTCGGGGGGGGAGGGGCAGGGGGGGGTTGGGCACCCGCCGCCCCTCCCCCCCCCAACCCGGAAGAACCCGAATTCCGAGCATTTTTTGACCCTTTTTCTCCTCAAAAATAACCCCCCGACCCCCCCCCCCTTTCCCCATTTTAATTGTTTTCCTCTCATTTTAGAGGCTCATTTCTTATCGGGAGGGAGTTTCCCTCGTTTTAGCTGCTTTTGTTCCTATTTTAAGTTTTTTTTCCTCTGTTTAGGGAGAATTTCACTCCTTTTTTTGAGGGGCTCACGTGTTTTCAGGGGTCCCAGAAATGGGGGGGTCCCTATTTTGGGGAAATTTCCTTCATTTTGGGGAAATTTCCTTCTTTTTTTTGGGAATTTCCTTCATTTTGGGGGGAATTTCCTTCATTTTGGGGAAATTTCCTTCATTTTGGGGAATTTCCTTCATTTTGGGGAATTTCCTTCATTTTGGGGGAATTTCCTTCATTTTGAGGGTCTTTTCCCTCCTACTTGAGGATTTTTTTCCTTAGTTTCGAGGAATTTTCCTGATTTTTGGGGTGTTTTTCCTTCTATTTTCCTTTCCCCCCTTTATCCTGAGGGAATTTCACTCATTTTGGGGGAGCTCCTCTTATTTTAGGGGGTTTCCCCTTGTTTTAGGTAATAAATAGTCCTAGAAATTGGGGGGGATCCCTCTTTTGGGTTAAATTCCCTCATTTTGGGGTTTTTTTCTTTCTCTCTTTTAAGTAATTTCCCTTAATTTGGAGAAATTTCATTCATTTTGAGTTTTTTGCTTCTATTTTAGGGGTTTTCCGTCATTTGGGGGGTGCATCTCATTTTGGGGGGCTTTGTTCTCTAGGGGGTCCCTATTTTGAGGCAATTTCCTTCATTTTGGGTCTTTTTTCTCCCCGAATGAGCCATTTTTCCTTATTTTGAGAGAATTCCCCTCACTTTGGGGTGTTTTTTTCACTTTTAAGGGGTCCTACGAATGGGGGGGCTCCCCTTTAGCTTGGGGGGGTCCCTTATTTTGAGGGTCACATCTGTATTTGGGGGGGATCCCTTATTTTGGGGTGTTTTCCTTCATTTGGGGGGGTCTCCCCTTAGACTGAGGGGGTCCTGAGTCTCCTGTAGGATCTTTTGGGGGTCACCGTGGTTGGGGGGGGTCCATGATGGGGTTTGGGGGGATCGGGGGGTCCCTTTTGGGGGGGTCTGGGGGATCCCATCCATTGGGTTCCTTATGGGGTTCTGGAGTCTCTGGGGGGGGTGTCCCTTTTGGGGTCTTTTAGGGGGTGTTTTGGGGGTCCCCAGATCTGGTGGTCCCCGATGGGGTTTGGGGGAGTCGGGGGGATCCCTTTTGTGGGGTTTTGGGGTCCCTTTTTGGGGGCTACGGGGGGGTCAGTTTGGGTCCCCCCCCTTCCACTCCTGGACTCTTAGGTTCCCTATGGGGTTGGGAGGTGGGGTGTCCCTTTTGGGGTCCTTTTAGGGGGGGGTGTTTGGGGGTCCCCGGATCTGGTGGTCCCCGATGGGGTTTGGGGGAGTCGGGGGGATCCCTTTTGTGGGGTTTTGTGGGTTTTGGGGTCCCTTTTTGGGGGCTACGGGGGGGTCAGTTTGGGTCCCCCCCCCTTCCACTCCTGGACTCTTAGGTTTCCTATGGGGTTGGGAGGTGGGGTGTCCCTTTTGGGGTCCTTTTAGGGGGGGGTGTTTGGGGGTCCCCGGATCTGGTGGTCCCCGATGGGGTTTGGGGGAGTCGGGGGGATCCCTTTTGTGGGGTTTTGTGGGTTTTGGGGTCCCTTTTTGGGGGCTACGGGGGGGTCAGTTTGGGCCCCCCCCCTTCCACTCCTGGACTCTTAGGTTCCCTATGGGGTTGGGAGGGGGGGTGTCCCTTTTGGGATCCTTTTAGGGGGTGTTTTGGGGGTCCCCGGATCTGGGGGTCCCCGATGGGGTTTGGGGGAGTCGGGGGGATCCCTTTTGTGGGGTTTTGTGGGTTTTGGGGTCCCTTTTCGGGGGCTACGGGGGGGTCAGTTTGGGTCCCCCCCTTCCATTCCTGGACTCTTAGGTTTCCTATGGGGTTGGGAGGTGGGGTGTCCCTTTTGGGGTCCTTTTAGGGGGGGTGTTTGGGGGTCCCCAGATCTGGTGGTCCCCGATGGGGTTTGGGGGAGTCGGGGGGATCCCTTTTGTGGGGTTTTGTGGGTTTTGGGGTCCCTTTTCGGGGGCTACGGGGGGGGGTCAGTTTGGGTTCCACTCCTGGACTCTTAGGTTCCCTATGGGGTTGGGAGGTGGGGTGTCCCTTTTGGGATCCTTTTAGGGGGTGTTTTTGGGGGTCCCCGGATCTGGGGGTCCCCGATGGGGTTTGGGGGAGTCGGGGGGATCCCTTTTGTGGGGTTTTGTGGGTTTTGGGGTCCCTTTTTGGGGGCTACGGGGGGGGTCAGTTTGGGTTCCACTCCTGGACTCTTAGGTTCCCTATGGGGGTTGGGAGGTGGGGTGTCCCTTTTGGGATCCTTTTAGGGGGTGTTTTGGGGGTCCCCGGATCTGGGGGTCCCCGATGGGGTTTGGGGGAGTCGGGGGGATCCCTTTTGTGGGGTTTTGTGGGTTTTGGGGTCCCTTTTTGGGGGCTACGGGGGGGGTCAGTTTGGGTTCCACTCCTGGACTCTTAGGTTCCCTATGGGGTTGGGAGGGGGGGTGTCCCTTTTGGGATCCTTTTAGGGGGTGTTTTGGGGGTCCCCGGATCTGGGGGTCCCCCGAGGGGATTTGGGGGGGGGCTCTAGGGGTCCCCCCTAAGCTGTTGTCCCCCCCGTCCAGGCTGCGGAGGTGGCCGCGCTGGTGGGTCCCGAGCGGGGGGCCGCTGCTGGTGCAGGGGCTGACGCTGGGGGGGCTTCGCTGCTCCGTCATCCGCGGACTCGCTGCTGGTGGAAGGCGAGCACAGCATGGATCTGCGCACCAAGAGCGCCCCCGGGGCCCCCACCTTCAACATCACGGCCGCCATCACCAACAAGAGTGAGGGGGACCCCAAAAAACCCACCCTGAACCCCAAAAATCCTGACCCCAACCCTCAAACCCGCGCCCCGCGGCTCCAAACGCAACTGAGTCAAACGTGCTCGAATTAAACCCGACGCGAGCCTCTCCGACTTCAAAGTCACCGGGGAGAACGAGGGGGGACCCCTGAACCCCAAAAACCCAGCCTGAACCCCGAAAACCCACCCTGAACCCCAAAAATCCTGACCCCAACCCTCAAACCCGCGCCCTGCAGCTCCAAACGCAACTGAGTCTGCTCCAAACGCGCTCGAACCCACCTCAAACCCGCTCGAATTAAACCCAGCGCGAGCCCCTCCGACTTCAAAGTCACCAGGGAGAATGAGGGGGGACCCCTGAACCCCCAAAACCCACCCTAAACCCCCAAAAACCTGACCCCAACCCTCAAACCCGCACCCCGCGGCTCCAAACGCAACTGAAGCCGCTCCAAACGTGCTCAAATCCACTCGAATTAAACCCGACACGAGCCTCTCCGACTTCAAAGTCACCGGGGAGAATGAGGGGGGACCCCTGAACCCCAAAATCCCACCCTGTACCCCAAAAAAACTGACCCCAACCCTCAAACCCGCACCCTGCGGCTCCAGACGCACCCAAATCCACCTCGAATCCACTCGAATTAAACCCAAGACAAGTCTCCCCGACTTCAAAGTCACCAGGGAGAACGAGGGGACCTCCCCGAACCCCAAAAAACCCGCCTTGAACCCCAAAACTCTACCCTGAACCCCAAAAACTCCACCCCAAGCCCCAAAACCCAGACCTTGTGGCTCCAAGTAGGCTCAAATTGACCCCAAATCCACTCAAATTGACCCCAAATCAAGCGTCTCCAACTTCAATTCTTGTCACCAAGAATGAGGGGGGACCCCTGAACCCCCAAATCCACCCCTGGACCCCAAAACCTCAGCCCCGTGCCTCCCAAATCTACTGCGTGGACCCCAAAATCCAGCCCTGGGCGCCAAAACTCAGCTCTGAGCCTCTAAATTCGCTCCTCAAACCCCAAAATCCTGTTCTGAGCCCCGAATTGTGCCCCCTGGACCCCAAATCCCCCTTGTGAACCCCTAATCTAACCCATGGACCCCAAAATCGCCTTTGTGAACCCCAAATCCACCCCAGAGACCCCAAAATCGCCCTCGTGAACCCCAAATCTGCTCCATGGACCCCCAAATCCCCTTCATGAACCCCGAAATCCCCCTTGTGTACCCCAAATTCACTCCTTGAACCCCAAAGATCCTCTTCTGAACCCCAAATCTGCCCCACAGACCCCGAAATCCCCCTCGCGAACCCCAAATCTGCCCCACAGACCCCGAAATCCCCCTCGCGAACCCCAAATCTGCCCCACAGACCCTGAAATCCCCCTCGCGAACCCCAAATTCACCCCTTGAACCCCCACCCCCTCCCAACTCTGTGTTGGGTTCTCTGAGTGGAAGCTGCGGAGGGGGGGGGGGGGGGCTGGGTTTGGGGGGGGTCCCTCTGTCTGTGGGGGGGTCGGGGTTGGGTTTTGGGGTTGGGGGGTGTCTCTATGGGGTTGGGGGTCCCCGTTAACCCCCCTGTCCCCCCCTTTTTTTCCCCTCGCAGCCATCGTGCTGGCCATGGGGAAGGAAGGCGTCCACGGCGGCTGCGTCAACAAGAAATGCTACGAGATGGCGTCCCACCTGCGCCGCTCCCAGTACTGAACTGGGAGCGACTGGGAGCGACTGGGAACCGACACACACCCCCCCCCAGCCCCCCAAAAACCCCTCACACACCCCCCCCCCTCACCCCCCAAAACCACCAACAGCCCCCCCACTCCCACCCCCCCCCCCCCCCCAGCCCAGGGACCAGCGGGGGCCCCAGAGCCCCCCCAGACCCCCAACCCCCCGCTGCCGGCAGCAATAAAGACGCCTGTGGGGAGATGTGGGGCACGATGTGGGGCACGATGTGGGGCTGAGACGGGTCTCTATGGGGCAGGGGCGTGTGGGGCTGAGCCGGGTCTCTATGGGGCAGGGATGTTCCCTATGGGGCAGGGGCGTGTGGGGCAGAGCTGGGTCTCTATGGGGCAGGGATGTTCCCTATGGGGCAGGGACGTGTGGGGCAGAGCTGGGTCTCTATGGGGCAGGGACGTGTGGGGCTGAGCCGGGTCCCTATGGGGCAGGGACGTGTGGGGCTGAGCTGGGTCTCTATGGGGCAGGGACGTGTGGGGCTGAGCCGGGTCCCTATGGGGCAGGGACGTGTGGGGCTGAGCCGGGTCTCTATGGGGCAGGGGCGTATGGGGCTGAGCCGGGTCCCTATGGGGCAGGGACGTGTGGGGCTGAGCTGGGTCTCTATGGGGCAGGGACGTGTGGGGCTGAGCCGGGTCTCTATGGGGCAGGGACGTGTGGGGCTGAGCCGGGTCTCTATGGGGCAGGGATGTTCCCTATGGGGCAGGGACGTGTGGGGCTGAGCCGGGTCTCTATGGGGCAGGGACGTGTGGGGCAGAGCTGGGTCTCTATGGGGCAGGGATGTTCCCTATGGGGCAGGGGCGTGTGGGGCAGAGCTGGGTCTCTATGGGGCAGGGATGTTCCCTATGGGGCAGGGGCGTGTGGGGCAGAGCTGGGTCTCTATGGGGCAGGGACGTGTGGGGCTGAGCCGGGTCCCTATGGGGCAGGGACGTGTGGGGCTGAGCTGGGTCTCTATGGGGCAGGGACGTGTGGGGCTGAGCCGGGTCTCTATGGGGCAGGGACGTGTGGGGCTGAGCTGGGTCTCTATGGGGCAGGGACGTGTGGGGCTGAGCCGGGTCTCTATGGGGCAGGGACGTGTGGGGCTGAGCTGGGTCTCTATGGGGCAGGGACGTGTGGGGCTGAGCCGGGTCTCTATGGGGCAGGGACGTGTGGGGCTGAGCTGGGTCTCTATGGGGCAGGGACGTTCCCTATGGGGCAGAGTCCAAGGGTGTGGGGGCCGCACCCCCGGGTTAGAGTCCCCTATGGGGCAGGGAGCCAATGGGGAGCACTTGGGGGGCAGAGGGGGGAGGGGCGGGGGTTCAGGCACTTGGGGGGCAGAGGGGGGAGGGGCGGGGGTTCAGGCACTCGGGGGGCAGAGGGGGGAGGGGCGGGGGTTCAGGCACTTGGGGGGCAGAGGGGGGGAGGGGCGGGGGTTCAGGGTCTTGGGGGGCAGAGGGGGGAGGGGCGGGGGTTCAGGGTCTTGGGGGGCAGAGGGGGGGAGGGGCGGGGGTTCAGGCACTTGGGGGGCAGAGGGGGGAGGGGCGGGGGTTCAGGGTCTTGGGGGGCAGAGGGGGGAGGGGCGGGGGTTCAGGGTCTTGGGGGGCAGAGGGGGGGAGGGGCGGGGGTTCAGGCACTTGGGGGGCAGAGGGGGGAGGGGCGGGGGTTCAGGGACTCGGGGGGCAGAGGGGGGAGGGGCGGGGGTTCAGGCACTCGGGGGGCAGAGGGGGGAGGGGCGGGGGTTCAGGCACTTGGGGGGCAGAGGGGGGGAGGGGCGGGGGTTCAGGGTCTTGGGGGGCAGAGGGGGGAGGGGCGGGGGTTCAGGGTCTTGGGGGGCAGAGGGGGGGAGGGGCGGGGGTTCAGGCACTTGGGGGGCAGAGGGGGGAGGGGCGGGGGTTCAGGGACTCGGGGGGCAGAGGGGGGAGGGGCGGGGGTTCAGGCACTTGGGGGGCAGAGGGGGGAGGGGCGGGGGTTCAGGCACTTGGGGGGCAGAGGGGGGAGGGGCGGGGGTTCAGGCACTTGGGGGGCAGAGGGGGGGAGGGGCGGGGGGGGAGGGGCAGCGCCGTTTCTTTCCCTTTTAAGGCCGGAGGCGCCACCCGCCCCTCCCCCCCGGGGTCACGTGGGGTGGGGGGAGGGGAACCCGCAGCCGCCCCTCCCCCCCCCCACGGTGTGGGGTGAGAGGGATCGATGGGGCAGGGAGGGGGTTATGGGGCAGAGAGATCTATGGGGCAGGGAGGGGATCTATGGGGCAGGGAGGGGATCTATGGGGCAGAGAGGGAGATCTGTGGGGCAGGGAGGGGGATCTGTGGGGCAGGGAGAGATCTATGGGGCAGGGAGGGGGATCTGTGGGGCAGGGAGAGATCTATGGGGCAGAGAGAGATCTGTGGGGCAGGGAGGGGGATCTATGGGGCAGAGAGATCTATGGAGCAGGGAGATCTATGGGGCAGAGAGATCTGTGGGGCAGAGAGATCTATGGGGCAGAGAGATCTGTGGGGCAGAGAGAGATCTATGGGGCAGAGAGAGATCTGTGGGGCAGGGAGAGATCTATGGGGCAGAGATCTATGGGGCAGAGAGAGATCTGTGGGGCAGAGAGAGATCTATGGGGCAGAGAGATCTGTGGGGCAGAGAGAGATCTATGGGGCAGAGATCTATGGGGCAGAGAGAGATCTGTGGGGCAGGGAGAGATCTATGGGGCAGAGATCTATGGGGCAGAGAGAGATCTGTGGGGCAGAGAGAGATCTATGGGGCAGAGAGAGATCTATGGGGCAGAGAGAGATCTGTGGGGCAGAGAGAGATCTATGGGGCAGAGAGTTCTGTGGGGCAGAGAGAGATCTATGGGGCAGGGAGGGGGATCTATGGGGCAGAGAGATCTATGGAGCAGGGAGATCTGTGGGGCAGAGAGATCTATGGGGCAGGGAGATCTATGGGGCAGAGAGGGAGATCTATGGGGCAGGGAGATCTATGGGGCAGTAAGATCTGTGGGGCAGAGAGATCTATGGAGCAGGGAGATCTATCGGGCAGGGAGAGATCTATGGGGCAGAGAGAGATCTATGGGGCAGGGAGAGATCTATGGGGCAGAGAGAGATCTATGGGGCAGAGAGAGATCTGTGGGGCAGGGAGAGATCTATGGGGCAGGGAGGGGGATCTGTGGGGCAGGGAGAGATCTATGGGGCAGAGAGAGATCTATGGGGCAGGGAGGGGGATCTATGGGGCAGGGAGATCTATGGAGCAGGGAGATCTATGGGGCAGAGAGATCTGTGGGGCAGGGAGAGATCTATGGGGCAGAGAGATCTGTGGGGCAGAGAGAGATCTGTGGGGCAGGGAGAGATCTATGGGGCAGAGATCTATGGGGCAGAGAGAGATCTATGGGGCAGAGAGAGATCTGTGGGGCAGAGAGAGATCTGTGGGGCAGAGAGAGATCTATGGGGCAGAGAGATCTGTGGGGCAGAGAGAGATCTGTGGGGCAGGGAGGGGGATCTATGGGGCAGAGAGAGATCTATGGGGCAGGGAGGGGGATCTATGGGGCAGAGAGATCTATGGAGCAGGGAGATCTATGGGGCAGAGAGATCTGTGGGGCAGAGAGAGATCTATGGGGCAGGGAGATCTATGGGGCAGAGAGAGATCTATGGGGCAGGGAGAGATCTATGGGGCAGAGATCTATGGGGCAGAGAGAGATCTGTGGGGCAGGGAGAGATCTGTGGGGCAGGGAGAGATCTATGGGGCAGAGATCTATGGGGCAGAGAGAGATCTATGGGGCAGAGAGGGAGATCTATGGGGCAGGGAGATCTATGGGGCAGTAAGATCTGTGGGGCAGAGAGATCTATGGGGCAGGGAGATCTATGGGGCAGGGAGGGGGATCTATGGGGCAGAGAGATCTATGGAGCAGGGAGATCTATGGGGCAGAGAGATCTGTGGGGCAGAGAGAGATCTATGGGGCAGGGAGATCTATCGGGCAGGGAGAGATCTATGGGGCAGAGAGAGATCTATGGGGCAGGGAGAGATCTATGGGGCAGAGATCTATGGGGCAGAGAGAGATCTGTGGGGCAGGGAGAGATCTGTGGGGCAGGGAGAGATCTATGGGGCAGAGATCTATGGGGCAGAGAGAGATCTATGGGGCAGAGAGGGAGATCTATGGGGCAGGGAGATCTATGGGGCAGTAAGATCTGTGGGGCAGAGAGATCTATGGGGCAGGGAGATCTATGGGGCAGAGAGAGATCTATGGGGCAGGGAGGGGGATTTATGGGGCAGAGAGATCTATGGGGCAGAGAGATCTATGGGGCAGCGAGGGTGATCTGGGGCAGAGAGATCTATGGGGCAGAGAGAGATCTATGGGGCGGAGAGGGAGATCTGTGGAGCAGAGAGAGATCTATGGGGCAGGGAGAGAGATCTATGGGGCAAGGAGGGAGATCTATGGGGCAGAGAGATCTATGGGGCAGAGAGAGATCTATGGGCCAGGGAGATCTATGGGCCAGGGAGGGAGATCTATGGGGCAGAAAGGGGGCTGTGGGGCAGTGGGAGATCTATGGGGCAGGGATCCAGGGAGCTGTGGGGCACGAGGGGAGCGTGTGGGGCAGGGGACGAGCCGTGGGGCAGCAGAGCCTGTCCCAGTGCCCCCAGTGCCCCCCAGTATCCTCCAGGGGCTCCCAGTATTCCCCCAGTCCCCTCAGACACTGTCCCAGTCCCTCCCAGTGCCCCCCAGACTCCTCCCAGTGCCCCCTAATCCCCTCCCAGTCCCTCCCAGTCCCTCCCAGTCCCTCCCAGTCCCTCCCAGTCCCTCCCAGTGCCCCCCTGACTCCTCCCAGTGCCCCCTAATCCCCTCCCAGTCCCCTCCCAGTCCCTCCCAGTGCCCCCCTGACTCCTCCCAGTGCCCCCTAATCCCCTCCCAGTCCCTCCCAGTCCCTCCCAGTCCCTCCCAGTCCCTCAGCGATGGCGCTGCCCGCGTCGGAAGGTGCCGGGGGGGGGTTGGGGGTGTTGGGGGGGGGGGGGAGGGGAACCCCGAGCTGATCCTGCCCCTCCCCCCCCTCCAGGGACCCTCCGGGAGCCGCTGGGGTGAGTGGGGGAGGGGCCTGAGGGGTGGGGGAGGGGATGGGGGGGGCCTATGGGGCGCTGGGGGGCACTTGGGGGTGTTATGGGGCACTTGGGGGGCTCTGGGGCACTTGGGGGGCACTATGGGGCGCTATGGGGCACTTAGGGGTTGCTATGGGGGTGCTATGGGGCACTGGGGGGCTCTATGGGGCACTTGGGGGGCACAATGGAGCTCTATGGGGCACTTAGGGGTTGCTATGGGGGTGTTATGGGGCACTGGGGGGCTCTATGGGGCACTTGGGGGGCACAATGGAGCTCTATGGGGCACTTAGGGGTTGCTATGGGGGTGTTATGGGGCACTGGGGGGCTCTATGGGGCACTTGGGGGGCACAATGGAGCTCTATGGGGCACTTAGGGGTTGCTATGGGGGTGCTATGGGGCACTGGGGGGCTCTATGGGGCACTTGGGGGGCACTATGGGGCGCTATGGGGCACTTAGGGGTTGCTATGGGGGTGCTATGGGGCACTGGGGGACTCTATGGGGCACTTGGGGGGCACAATGGAGCTCTATGGGGCACTTAGGGGTTGCTATGAGGCCTTTGGGGGCCGCTATGGGTCACTTGGGGGTCACTGTGGGTCACTTGGGGGGCACTATGGGCACTTGGAGGTCACAGTGGGGTGCTGTGGGGCACTTGGGGGGCGCTATGGGGTGCTATGGGGCACTTAGGGGGCGCTATGGGGCGCTTGGGGGACGCTATGGGGCACTTGGGGGTCACAGTGGGGTGCTGTGGGGCACTTGGGGGGCGCTATGGGGTGCTATGGGGCACTTGGGGGGCGCTATGTGGCACTTGGGGGTCACAGTGGGGTGCTATGGGGCACTTGGGGGGCGCTATGGGGTGCTATGGGGCACTTGGGGGGCGCTGTACCCCTAACCGTGCCCCCCAGCCCCCCCCACGCGCTGTGGGTCGCACGCGAGGCCTTCGCTCACCGGCCCCACAACTACCTGCGCGGCTGCAAGTGGTGAGACCCACGGCTGTGGGGCAGCACGGGGGGGGCCGAGGCCGCTATGGGGCAGGAATGGGGGTCCCAGAGGTCGCTATGGGGCAGGAATGGGGGTCCCAGAGGCCGCTATGGGGCGGGAATGGGGGTCCCAGAGGTCGCTATGGGGCAGGGTTAGGGGTCCCAGGGGTCGCTATGGGGCAGGAGGGGGGGCTCAGAGGTCGCTATGGGGCAGGAATGGGGGTCCCAGAGGTCGCTATGGGGCAAGAATTGGGGTCCCAGAGGTCGCTATGGGGCGGGAATGGGGGTCCCAGAGGTCGCTATGGGGCGGGAATGGGGGTCCCAGAGGTCGCTATGGGGCAGGGTTAGGGGTCCCGGGGGTCACTATGGGGCAGGAGGGGGGGCTCAGAGGTCGCTATGGGGCAGGGTTAGGGGTCCCAGGGGTCGCTATGGGGCAGGAGGGGGGGCTCAGAGGTCGCTATGGGGCAGGAATGGGGGTCCCAGAGGCCGCTATGGGGCGGGAATGGGGGTCCCAGAGGTCGCTATGGGGCAGGGTTAGGGGTCCCAGGGGTCGCTATGGGGCAGGAGGGGGGGCTCAGAGGTCGCTATGGGGCAGGAATGGGGGTCCCAGAGGTCGCTATGGGGCAAGAATTGGGGTCCCAGAGGTCGCTATGGGGCGGGAATGGGGGTCCCAGAGGTCGCTATGGGGCGGGAATGGGGGTCCCAGAGGTCGCTATGGGGCAGGGTTAGGGGTCCCGGGGGTCACTATGGGGCAGGAGGGGGGGCTCAGAGGTCGCTATGGGGCAGGGTTAGGGGTCCCAGGGGTCGCTATGGGGCAGGAGGGGGGGCTCAGAGGTCGCTATGGGGCAGGAATGGGGGTCCCAGAGGTCGCTATGGGGCGGGAATGGGGGTCCCAGAGGTCGCTATGGGGCGGGAATGGGGGTCCCAGAGGCCGCTATGGGGCAGGAATGGGGGTCCCAGAGGTCGCTATGGGGCAGGAGGGGGGGGCTCAGAGGTCGCTATGGGGCAGGAATGAGGGTCCCAGAGGTCGCTATGGGGCAGGAGGGGGGGTCCCAGAGGCCGCTATGGGGCGGGAATGGGGGTCCCAGAGGTTGCTATGGGGCAGGGTTAGGGGTCCCGGGGGTCGCTATGGGGCAGGGTTAGGGGTCCCAGAGGCCGCTATGGGGCGGGAATGGGGGTCCCAGAGGTCGCTATGGGGCAGGAGGGGGGGTCCCGGGGGTCGCTATGGGGCAGGAGGGGGGGTCCCAGAGGTCGCTATGGGGCGGGAATTGGGGTCCCAGAGGTCGCTATGGGGCAAGAATTGGGGTCCCAGAGGTCGCTATGGGGCAGGAATGAGGGTCCCAGAGGTCGCTATGGGGCAGGAATGGGGGTCCCAGAGGTCGCTATGGGGCAGGGTTAGGGGTCCCGGGGGTCGCTATGGGGCAGGAGGGGGGCCTCAGAGGTCGCTATGGGGTGGGAATGGGGGTCCCAGAGGTCGCTATGGGGCGGGAATGGGGGTCCCAGAGGACGCTATGGGGCAAGAATTGGGGTCCCAGAGGTCGCTATGGGGCAGGAGGGGGGGTCCCAGAGGCCGCTATGGGGCAGGGTTAGGGGTCCCGGGGGTTGCTATGGGGCAGGAGGGGGGGCTCAGAGGTCACTATGGGGCAGGAATGGGGGTCCCAGAGGTCGCTATGGGGCAGGAATGGGGGTCCCAGAGGTCGCTATGGGGCAGGGTTAGGGGTCCCGGGGGTCGCTATGGGGCAGGAATGGGGGTCCCAGAGGTCGCTATGGGGCAGGGTTAGGGGTCCCGAGGGTCGCTATGGGGCAGGAATGGGGGTCCCAGAGGTCGCTATGGGGCAGGGTTAGGGGTCCCGAGGGTCGCTATGGGGCAGGAATGGGGGTCCCAGAGGCCGCTATGGGGCGGGAATGGGGGTCCCAGAGGTTGCTATGGGGCAGGGTTAGGGGTCCCGGGGGTCGCTATGGGGCAGGGTTAGGGGTCCCAGAGGCCGCTATGGGGCGGGAATGGGGGTCCCAGAGGTCGCTATGGGGCAGGGTTAGGGGTCCCGGGGGTCGCTATGGGGCAGGAGGGGGGGCTCAGAGGTCGCTATGGGGCGGGAATGGGGGTCCCAGAGCTCTTTGTCCCCTGTGGGAGGGAGTTAGGGGTCCCGGGGGCCGCTGTGGGGCAGGGTTAGGGGTCCCGGGGGCCGCTGTGGGGCAGGAACCGGGGGTCCCGTCCCCCCCTAACGCTGCCCCCCAGGGCCCCCGACGGCTCCTGCGTCCTGACCTGCAGCGACGACAACGTCCTGCGCCTCTTCGACCTCCCCACGGCGCCCGAGCCCCGCGAGCTGGTCCGGGGCGCTATGGGGTGCTGGGGGGGCGCTATGGGGCCCTGGGGGGGCGCTATGGGGCGCTGGGGGGGCGCTATGGGGCACTGGGGGGGCGCTATGGGGCCCTGGGGGGGCGCTATGGGGCGCTGGGGGGGCGCTATGGGGCCCTGGGGAGGCGCTATGGGGCACTTGGGGGGCGCTATGGGGCGCTATGGGGCACTGGGGGGTCTCTCGGGGGTCACTCGGGGGTCGCCGTGGGGCACTCGGGGGGCACTCGGGGGTCACTCGGGGGTCGCCGTGGGGCACTCGGGGGTCACTCGGGGGTCGCCGTGGGGCACTCGGGGGTCACTCGGGGGTCGCCGTGGGGCAGGCTCCGTCTCTGGTCGTGCCCGAGGGCGACACCATCTACGACTTCGCCTGGTTCCCCCTCATGGACTCGAACCAGCCCCACACCTGCCTGTGAGCTACTGGGAGGGACTGGGAGGGACTGGGAGGGGACTGGGAGGGACTGGGAGGGACTGGGATGGGACTGGGAGGGACTGGGAGGGACTGGGAGGGACTGGGAGGGGACTGGGAGGGACTGGGAGGGACTGGGAGGGACTGGGATGGGACTGGGATGGGACTGGGAGGGGACTGGGAGGGACTGGGAGGGACTGGGAGGGACTGGGATGGGACTGGGAGGGACTGGGAGGGACTGGGAGGGACTGGGATGGGACTGGGAGGGGACTGGGAGGGACTGGGAGGGACTGGGAGGGACTGGGATGGGACTGGGAGGGACTGGGAGGGACTGGGATGGGACTGGGAGGGCACTGGGAGGGACTGGGAGGGACTGGGATGGGACTGGGAGGGGACTGGGAGGGACTGGGAGGGACTGGGAGGGACTGGGAGGGGACTGGGAGGGACTGGGAGGGACTGGGAGGGACTGGGATGGGACTGGGAGGGCACTGGGAGGGACTGGGATGGGACTGGGATGGGACTGGGAGGCACTGGGAGGGACTGGGAGGGACTGGGATGGGCCTGGGAGGGGACTGGGAGGGACTGGGAGGGACTGGGATGGGACTGGGAGGGACTGGGATGGGACTGGGAGGCACTGGGAGGGACTGGGAGGCACTGGGAGGGACTGGGAGGCACTGGGAGGGACTGGGAGGGACTGGGATGGGACTGGGATGGGACTGGGAGGGACTGGGCGGGACTGGGATGGGACTGGGAGGGACTGGGAAGCACTGGGAGGGGACTGGGAGGGACTGGGAGGCACTGGGAGCACTGGGAGGGACTGGGAGGGACTGGGAAGCACTGGGAGTGACAGAGAGGGACTGGTCTGTGCCAGCCTGTACTGGTCTGTACTGGTTCATGTTGTTTTATACTGGTTTGTACTGGTCTGTGCTGGTTTGTACTGTTTTGTACTGGCCTGTAGCGATTTATACTGGGCTGTACTGGTTTATAATGGTTTGTATGGACCTGTACTGCTTTGTACTGGTCTGTACTGGTTTGTACTGGTTTGGATTCCACTCTAGACTGAACTGGTTTGTACTGATTTATTCTACTGGTTCATACTGGTCTGTGCTGCTCTGTACTGGTTTGTGCTGGCCCATACTGGCCCATACTGGTTTGTACTGGTTCATACTGGTTCATACTGGTTTGTACTGGTTCGTACTGGTTCATACTGGTTCATACTGGTTTGTACTGGTTTGTACTGGTTCATACTGGTTTGTACTGGTTCGTACTGGTTCGTACTGGTTTGTACTGGTTTGTACTGGTTCGTACTGGTTTGTACTGGTTCATACTGGTTTGTACTGGTTCATACTGGTTTGTACTGGTTTGTACTGGTTCATACTGTTTTGTACTGGTTTGTACTGGTTTATACTGGTTTGTACTGGTTCATACTGGTTCATACTGGTTTGTACTGGTTCGTACTGGTTCATACTGGTTCATAGTGGTTTATACTGGTTTGTACTGGTTCATACTGGTTCATACTGGTTTGTACTGGTTCGTACTGGTTCATACTGGTTCATACTGGTTTGTACTGGTCAGGGTGGCCGCCAGCAGCCGGGACACCCCCGTGCACCTCTGGGACGCCTTCGACGGGCGCCTCCGCGGCTCCTTCTGCGCCTACAGCCACCTGGTGGGTTTGGGGGGGACCCGGGGGGGCCCCCCGAGTTGGGGGGGGGTCCTGGGGGGGGGGTTGGGGGGGTTATGGGGGGGTCCTTCATTTTTGGGGTTCAGGGAGGGGTTCGGGGTGTTTTTTGGGTCCCTCTCTCTCATTTTTGGGGTTCAGGGAGGGGTTCGGGTGCTTTTCGAGGCCCTCTCTCTCATTTTTGGGGTTCGGGGAGGGGTTCGGGGTGTTTTTTGGGTCCCTCTCTCTCATTTTTGGGGTTCAGGGAGGGGTTCGGGTGCTTTTCGAGGCCCTCTCTCTCATTTTTGGGGTTCGGGGAGGGGTTCAGGGTGTTTTTTGGGGCCCCTCTCTCATTTTTGGGGTTCAGGGAGGGGTTCGGGTGCTTTTCGAGGCCCTCTCTCTCATTTTTGGGGTTCGGGGAGGGGTTCGGGGTGTTTTTCGGGGCCCCTCTCTCATTTTGGGGGTTCGGGGAGGGGTTCGGGGTGTTTTTTGGGGCCCCTCTCTCATTTTTGGGGTTCAGGGAGGGGTTCGGGTGCTTTTCGAGGCCCTCTCTCTCATTTTTGGGGTTCGGGGAGGGGTTCGGGTGCTTTTCGAGGCCCTCTCTCTCATTTTTGGGGTTCGGGGAGGGGTTCAGGGTGTTTTTTGGGGCCCCTCTCTCATTTTTGGGGTTCAGGGAGGGGTTCGGGTGCTTTTCGAGGCCCTCTCTCTCATTTTGGGGGTTCGGGGAGGGGTTCGGGGTGTTTTTTGGGGCCCCTCTCTCATTTTTGGGGTTCAGGGAGGGGTTCGGGTGCTTTTCGAGGCCCTCTCTCTCATTTTGGGGGTTCGGGGAGGGGTTCGGGGTGTTTTTTGGGGCCCCTCTCTCATTTTTGGGGTTCAGGGAGGGGTTCGGGTGCTTTTCGAGGCCCCCTCTCTCATTTTTGGGGTTCAGGGAGGGGTTCAGGTGTTTTTTGGGTCCCTCTCTCTCATTTTTGGGGTTCGGGGAGGGGTTCGGGGTGTTTTTCGGGGCCCCTCTCTCATTTTGGGGGTTCGGGGAGGGGTTCGGGGTGTTTTTCGAGGCCCCTCTCTCAGTTTTTGGGGTTCGGGGAGGGGTTCGGGTGCTTTTCGGGGGGCGCCCCTCTCATTTTCGGGGTCCCCCAGGAGCAGCCGGTGCCGGTGCTGTCGCTGCTCTTTTCGGGGGACGGGTCCCGGCTCTGGGGGGGCTGCGACGGGGCCCTCCGCGTCTTCCCCACCGAGAGGCCCGGGAGGAACAGCGGCTGGGAGAGGCCCCTCCGCGGTCAGCGAGGGGTTAACCCCGAGGGGAGGGGCTGGGGGGGGGGAGGGAAGGGGTTAAAGGGAGAGGGAGGGGCCAAAGGGGGAAGGGGAGGGGCTAAAGGGGAAAGGAAAGGGTTAAAGGGAGAGAGGAAGGGGTTAAATGAGGAAGGGAAAGGGTTAATGGGAGAGGGAGGGGCCAAAGGGGAAGGGGAGGGGCTAGAGGGGAATGGGTGGAGCTAAATGGACAAGGGGAGGGGCTAAGGGGGAAGGAAAGGGTTAAAAGAAGAAGAGAAGGGGTTAAAGGGAGAGGGAGGGTCTGGGGGGGCCTCTATGTCAGGGGGGTCTCTATGGGTCAGGGGGGTCTCTATGGTCAGGGGGTCTCTATGGGTCAGGGGGGTCTCTATGGGTCGGGGGGGTCTCTATGGGTCAGGGGGGGTCTCTATGGGTCAGGGGGGTCTCTATGGGTCAGGGGGGTCTCTATGGGTCAGGGGGGTCTCTATGGGTCAGGGGGGTCTCTCTATGGGTCAGGGGGGTCTCTATGGGTCGGGGGGTCTCTCTATGGGTCAGGGGGGTCTCTATGGGTCGGGGGGGTCTCTATGGGTCAGGGGGGTCTCTATGGGTCGGGGGGTCTCTATGGGTCAGGGGGGGGTCCCTATGGGTCAGGGGGGTCTCTATGGGTCAGGGGGGGGTCCCTATGGGTCAGGGGGGTCTCTATGGGTCAGGGGTCTCTCTATGGGTCAGGGGGGTCTCTATGGGTCAGGGGGGTCTCTATGGGTCAGGGGGGTCTCTATGGGTCGGGGGGGTCTCTATGGGTCAGGGGGGTCTCTATGGGTCGGGGGGGTCTCTATGGGTCAGGGGGGTCTCTATGGGTCGGGGGGTCTCTATGGGTCAGGGGGGTCTCTATGGGTCAGGGGGGTCTCTCTATGGGTCAGGGGGGTCTCTATGGGTCAGGGGGGTCCCTATGGGTCAGGGGGGGTCTCTATGGGTCAGGGGTGGTCCCTATGGGGTCAGGGGGGGTCTCTCTATGGGTCAGGGGGGTCTCTATGGGTCAGGGGGGGTCTCTATGGGTCAGGGGGGTCTCTATGGGTCAGGGGTCTCTCTATGGGTCAGGGGGTCTCTATGGGTCAGGGGGGGTCTCTCTATGGGTCAGGGGGGGTCTCTCTATGGGTCAGGGGGGTCCCTATGGGTCAGGGGGGTCTCTCTATGGGTCAGGGGGGTCTCTCTATGGGTCAGGGGGGTCTCTATGGGTCAGGGGGGTCTCTATGGGTCAGGGGGGGTCTCTATGGGTCAGGGGGGGGTCCCTATGGGTCAGGGGGTCTCTCTATGGGTCAGGGGGTCTCTATGGGTCAGGGGGGTCTCTATGGGTCAGGGGGGGTCTCTCTATGGGTCAGGGGTCTCTCTATGGGTCAGGGGGGTCTCTATGGGTCAGGGGGGTCTCTATGGGTCAGGGGGGTCTCTATGGGTCAGGGGGGGTCTCTCCTATGGGTCAGGGGGGTCTCTCTATGGGTCAGGGGGGTCTCTCTATGGGTCAGGGGGGTCTCTCTATGGGTCAGGGGGGTCTCTCTATGGGTCAGGGGGTCTCTATGGGTCGGGGGGTCCCTATGGGTCAGGGGGTCTCTCTATGGGTCAGGGGGGTCTCTATGGGTCAGGGGGGTCTCTATGGGTCAGGGGGGTCTCTCTATGGGTCAGGGGGGTCTCTCTATCGGTCAGGGGGGTCTCTCTATGGGTCAGGGGGGTCTCTCTATGGGTCAGGGGGGTCTCTCTATGGGTCAGGGGGGTCTCTATCGGTCAGGGGGGTCTCTATGGGTCGGGGGGTCCCTATGGGTCAGGGGGGTCTCTCTATGGGTCAGGGGGGTCTCTATGGGTCGGGGGGTCCCTATGGGTCAGGGGGGTCTCTCTATGGGTCAGGGGGGTCTCTATGGGTCAGGGGGGTCTCTATGGGTCAGGGGGGGTCTCTCTATGGGTCAGGGGGGTCTCTATGGGTCAGGGGGGTCTCTATGGGTCAGGGGGGTCTCTCTATGGGTCAGGGAGGGTCTCTATGGGTCAGGGGGGGTCTCTATGGGTCAGGGGGGTCTCTATGGGGCAGGGGGGTCTCTCTATGGGTCAGGGGGGTCTCTATGGGGCAGGGGGGTCTCTCTATGGGTCAGGGGGTCTCTCTATGGGTCAGGGGGGTCTCTATGGGTCAGGGGGGTCTCTATGGGTCAGGGGGGTCTCTATGGGTCAGGGGGGTCTCTATGGGTCAGGGGGGTCTCTATGGGTCAGGGGGGGTCCCTATGGGTCAGGGGGGTCTCTATGGGTCAGAGGGGGTCTCTCTATGGGTCAGGGGGGTCTCTATGGGTCAGGGGGGGTCTCTCTATGGGTCAGGGGGGTCTCTATGGGTCAGGGGGGTCTCTCTATGGGTCAGGGAGGGTCTCTATGGGTCAGGGGGGGTCTCTATGGGTCAGGGGGGTCTCTATGGGTCAGGGGGGGTCTCTATGGGTCAGGGGGGTCTCTCTATGGGTCAGGGGGTCTCTCTATGGGTCAGGGGGTCTCTCTATGGGTCAGGGGGGTCTCTCTATGGGTCAGGGAGGGTCTCTATGGTCAGGGGGGGTCTCTATGGGTCAGGGGGGTCTCTATGGGTCAGGGGGGTCTCTATGGGTCAGGGGGGGTCTCTCTATGGGTCAGGGGGGTCTCTCTATGGGTCAGGGGGGTCTCTATGGGTCAGGGGGTCTCTCTATGGGTCAGGGGGGTCTCTATGGGTCAGGGGGGGTCTCTATGGGTCAGGGGGGTCTCTCTATGGGTCAGGGGGGTCTCTCTATGGGTCAGGGGGGTCTCTCTATGGGTCAGGGGGGTCTCTATGGGTCAGGGGGGTCTCTCTATGGGTCAGGGGGGTCTCTATGGGTCAGGGGGTCTCTCTATGGGTCAGGGGGTCTCTCTATGGGTCAGGGGGGTCTCTCTATGGGTCAGGGGGGTCTCTATGGGTCAGGGGGGGTCTCTCTATGGGTCAGGGGGGTCTCTCTATGGGTCAGGGGGGTCTCTATGGGTCAGGGGGGTCTCTATGGGTCAGGGGGGGTCTCTATGGGTCAGGGGGGTCTCTATGGGTCAGGGGGGGTCTCTATGGGTCAGGGGGGTCTCTATGGGTCAGGGGGGTCTCTATGGGTCAGGGGGGGTCTCTATGGGTCAGGGGGGTCTCTATGGGTCAGGGGGGTCTCTATGGGGTCTCTATGGGTCAGGGTCTCTCTCTCTGACCCTCGTTCCCCCCCCCAGGGCGCGGGGGGGGCCAGCGGGGCCGCATCGGGTGCCTGGCGGCCTCGGGGTCCCTGTTGGCGTGTGGGTCGTGGGCTCGGAGCGTGGGGCTGTACCCGCTGGGGGGCGACGACGGGGGCGCCCCCATCGCCCTCTGGGAGAAGCTGCCGGCCGCCCCCACCCACCTGCGCTTCGGCCCGAGGGGCAGCGGCTCTTCGTGGGGGGCAGGAAGGTGAGGGGTTAACGGCGGAGGGAGGGGGCGAAGGGGAGCGAGGGGTTAACGGGGTGATGGGGAGGGAGGGGGCGGTGGGGAGGGAGGGGTTAACAGGGGAGGGAGGGGGAGATGGGGAGGGAGGGGTTAACGGGGTGATGGGGAGGGAGGGGGAGATGGGGAGGGAGGGGTTAACAGGGGAGGGAGGGGGAGATGGGGAGGGAGGGTTAACGGGGTGATGGGGAGGGAGGGGGCGATGGGGAGGGAGGGGTTAACGGGGTGATGGGAGGGAGGGGGAGATGGGGAGGGAGGGGTTAACAGGGGAGGGAGGGGAGATGGGGAGGGAGGGGTTAACAGGGGAGGGAGGGGGAGATGGGGAGCGAGGGGTTAACGGGAATTGCAGGTCACGGAGAGGAAGGGGTTAATGGGGAGGGTGGCGGAGAGGAAAGGGTTAATGGGGGTCCCTATGGGTCAGGGGGAGTCTCTCTATGGGTCAGGGGGGTCTCTATGGGTCAGGGGGGTCTCTATGGGTCAGGGGGGGTCTCTATGGGTCGGGGGGGTCTCTCTATGGGTCAGGGGGGTCCCTATGGGTCGGGGGGGTCTCTCTATGGGTCAGGGGGGGTCTCTATGGGTCAGGGGGGTCTCTATGGGTCAGGGGGGTCTCTCTATGGGTCAGGGGGGTCCCTATGGGTCAGGGGGGGTCTCTATGGGTCGGGGGGGTCCCTATGGGTCAGGGGGGGTCTCTCTATGGGTCAGGGGGGTCTCTCTATGGGTCAGGGGGGTCTCTATGGGTCAGGGGGGGTCTCTATGGGTCGGGGGGGTCTCTCTATGGGTCAGGGGGGTCTCTATGGGTCGGGGGGGGTCCCTATGGGTCAGGGGGGTCTCTCTATGGGTCAGGGGGGTCTCTATGGGTCAGGGGGGTCTCTATGGGTCAGGGGGGGTCTCTCTATGGGTCAGGGGGGTCTCTATGGGTCAGGGGGGTCTCTATGGGTCAGGGGGGTCCCTATGGGTCAGGGGGGTCTCTATGGGTCAGGGGGGGTCTCTATGGGTCAGGGGGGGTCTCTCTATGGGTCAGGGGGGGTCTCTCTATGGGTCAGGGGGGTCTCTCTATGGGTCAGGGGGGTCTCTATGGGTCAGGGGGGGTCTCTATGGGTCGGGGGGGTCCCTATGGGTCAGGGGGGGTCTCTCTATGGGTCAGGGGGGGTCTCTCTATGGGTCAGGGGTGTCTCTCTATGGGTCAGGGGGGGTCTCTCTATGGGTCAGGGGGGTCTCTCTATGGGTCAGGGGGGTCTCTATGGGTCGGGGGGGTCTCTCTATGGGTCAGGGGGGGTCTCTATGGGTCGGGGGGGTCCCTATGGGTCAGGGGGGGTCTCTCTATGGGTCAGGGGGGGTCTCTCTATGGGTCAGGGGGGGTCTCTATGGGTCAGGGGGGTCCCTATGGGTCAGGGGGGTCTCTATGGGTCAGGGGGGGTCTCTATGGGTCAGGGGGGGTCTCTCTATGGGTCAGGGGGGGTCTCTCTATGGGTCAGGGGGGTCTCTCTATGGGTCAGGGGGGTCTCTATGGGTCAGGGGGGTCTCTATGGGTCAGGGGGGTCTCTATGGGTCAGGGGGGGTCTCTATGGGTCAGGGGGGTCTCTATGGGTCGGGGGGGTCCCTATGGGTCAGGGGGGGTCTCTCTATGGGTCAGGGGGGTCTCTCTATGGGTCAGGGGGGGTCTCTATGGGTCGGGGGGGGGTCTCTATGGGTCAGGGGGGGTCTCTATGGGTCAGGGGGGTCTCTATGGGTCAGGGGGGGTCTCTATGGGTCAGGGGGGTCTCTATGGGTCGGGGGGTCTCTATGGGTCAGGGGGTCTCTCTATGGGTCAGGGGGGGTCTCTATGGGTCAGGGGGTCTCTCTATGGGTCGGGGGGGTCCCCTATGGGTCAGGGGGGTCTCTCTATGGGTCAGGGGGGTCTCTATGGGTCAGGGGGGTCTCTATGGGTCAGGGGGGGTCTCTATGGGTCAGGGGGGTCTCTATGGGTCGGGGGGGTCTCTATGGGTCAGGGGGTCTCTCTATGGGTCAGGGGGGGTCTCTATGGGTCAGGGGGTCTCTCTATGGGTCGGGGGGGTCCCTATGGGTCAGGGGGGTCTCTCTATGGGTCGGGGGGGTCCCTATGGGTCAGGGGGTCTCTCTATGGGTCAGGGGGGTCTCTATGGGTCAGGGGGGTCTCTATGGGTCAGGGGGGTCTCTCTATGGGTCGGGGGGGTCCCTATGGGTCAGGGGGGTCTCTCTATGGTCAGGGGGGTCTCTATGGGTCAGGGGGGGTCTCTATGGGTCAGGGGGGTCTCTATGGGTCGGGGGGGTCCCTATGGGTCAGGGGGGTCCCTATGGGTCAGGGGGGTCTCTCTATGGGTCAGGGGGTCTCTCTATGGGTCAGGGGGGGTCTCTATGGGTCAGGGGGGGTCTCTATGGGTCGGTGGGGTCTCTCTATGGGTCAGGGGGGGTCCCTATGGGTCGGGGGGGGTCTCTATGGGTCAGGGGGGTCTCTCTATGGGTCGGGGGGGTCTCTATGGTCAGGGGGGTCTCTATGGGTCAGGGGGGGTCTCTATGGGTCAGGGGGGTCTCTCTATGGGTCAGGGGGGGTCTCTCTATGGGTCGGGGGTCTCTCTATGGGTCAGGGGGGTCTCTATGGGTCGGGGGGGTCTCTATGGGTCGGGGGGGTCTCTATGGGTCAGGGGGGTCTCTATGGGTCAGGGGGGTCTCTCTATGGGTCGGGGGGGGTCCCTATGGGTCAGGGGGGTCTCTATGGGTCGGGGGGGTCCCTATGGGTCAGGGGGGTCTCTATGGGTCGGGGGGGTCCCTATGGGTCAGGGGGGTCCCTATGGGTCGGGGGGGGTCCCTATGGGTCAGGGGGGGTCTCTCTATGGGTCAGGGGGGGTCCCTATGGTCAGGGGGGGTCCCTATGGGTCAGGGGGGTCTCTATGGGTCAGGGGGTCTCTATGGGTCAGGGGGGTCTCTCTATGGGTCGGGGGGGTCCCTATGGGTCGGGGCTGTTATCGGGGTGCCCCCTGCCCCCCCAGGACCGTCACATTCTCTGCTGGGACCTTCGTCGCCCCGACCCCCCCCCCTCCTGGCCCTCGAGCGCCTCGTGGCCACCAACCAGCGCGTCACCTTCGACCTCGACCCGTGAGACCCCAAAAAGCCCTTTTTACACCCCAAAAATACTCTTTTTCCCCCCCCCCCCGCACCCCCTTTTCCCCCCTCGAACACCTTTTTTTCCCAAAAAAAACCCTTTTTTCCCACCAAATCCTGGGGTTTCCCCCTTCGAACCACCATTTTCCCCCCCCGAACCCCCTTTTTTTCCCCCCCAATCCCCCCTTTTTTCCCTCCTCAAACCCCCTTTCCCCGCCCCAAACCCCCTTTTTTCCCAAAAAAACCCCACCAAATCCTGGAATTTACCCCGTCAAACCCCCTTTTTCCTCCCCCGAACCCCCTTTTTCCTCCCCCGAACCCCCTTTTTTCCCACCCCGAAACCCCCTTTTTTCCTCCTCAAATCCCCTTCTCCCCCCAAACCCCCTTTTTTCCCAAAAAACCCACCAAATCCTGGAGTTTCCCCCCCCCAAACCCCCTTTTTTTCCCCCAATCCTCCTTTTTCTCTTCTCAACCCCCTTTTTCCCACCCGAACCCCCTTTTTTATCTCCTCAAATCCCTTTCCCCCCCCAAACCCCTTTTTTCCCAAAAAAGCCCTTTTTTCCCACCAAATCCTGGGGTTTCCCCCTCAAACCCCCTTTTTTCCCCCCGAACCCCCTTTTTTTCCCCTCAATCCCCCCTGATCCCCCCACAAACCCCTTTTTTCCCCCTGAACCCCCTTTTTCCCCCCACAAACCCCCTTATTTCCCCTCAAATCCCCTTTTTCCCCCCCGAGCCCCTTTTTCCCCCTGAACCCCCCTTTTTTCCCCCCACAAAACCCCTTTTTCCCCCCTGAACCCCCCTTTTTCCCCTCACAAACCCCCTTATTTCTCCTCAAATCCCCTTTTTTCCCCCCGAACCCCCTTTTTCCCCCCCTGAACCCCCTTTTTCCCCCCACAAACCCCCCTTATTTCCCCTCAAATCCCCTTTTTCCCCCCCGAACCCCCTTTTTTCCCCCCCGAGCCCCCTTTTTCCCCTGAACCCCCTTTTTCCCCCCCACAAACCCCCTTTTTCCCCCCCTGAACCCCCTTTTTCCCCCACAAACCCCCCTTATTTCCCCTCAAATCCCCTTTTTCCCCCCCGAACCCCCTTTTTTCCCCCCCGAATCCCCTTTTTTCCCCCAAACCCCCTTTTTCTCCGCCTGAACCCCCTTTTTCCCCCCACAAACCCCCCTTTTTTCCCCCCCGAATCCCCTTTTTCCCCCCGAATCCCCTTTTTTCCCCCCAAACCCCCTTTTTCTCCGCCTGAACCCCTTTTTCTCCCCACAAACCCCCCTTTTTTCCCCCGAATCCCCTTTTTCCCCCCCGAATCCCCTTTTTTCCCCCCAAACCCCCTTTTTCTCCGCCTGAACCCCCTTTTTCCCCCCACAAACCCCCCTTATTTCCCCTCAAATCCCCTTTTTTCCCCCCCGAACCCCCTTTTTTCCCCCCCGAACCCCCTTTTCCCCCCCCCCCAAACCACCTTTTCCCCCCCCGACCCCCCTTTTTTCCCCCCTGAACCCCCTTTTTCCCCCAGGTCGGGGCGGTTCCTGGTGAGCGGTGACTCCGATGGTTTCCTCACCGTCTGGGACACTTGGGGTCCCCCCGACCCCCCCTTGCCTGGGCAGCCCCCCCTGCTGCCCCCCCCGGCTGCGGTTCCGCGCCCTCCGCGACTGCATCAACGGCACCAGGTCACCCCAAAACACGGGGAGCCCCCCAAAAAACCCTGGGAACCCCCCCCAAGCCCTGGGACCCCTCCCAAACCCCCGGACCCCCCTAAAAAAACCCCTGGGAACCCCCAAAATCCTGAGATCTGCTCCCAAACCCCTGGGAACCTCCCTCCCAAAATCCTGGGAACCCCCAAAAACCCTGGGACCCCCTCAAAAACCTCTGGGACCCCCCCGAAAACCTTGACACCCCCTCAAAACCCCTGGATTCCCCCCATAAACCCTAGGGCGCCCCCCCCCCCCCACCCCCAAGCTCTTGGGACCCCCCAAAAAACCCTGGGACCCCCCAAAAAACTCTGGGAAACCCCGAAAACCCTGGGGTTCCCCAAACCCCGTGTCCCCCCTAATCCCTCG
>JAUNZM010002044.1:0-42061 GCA_033459285.1 Clamator glandarius | reverse complement strand
TTTGGAACTCACAAGAGGTTTGGGACCCCCAGGCACAGCTTGGAGATCACCGTGGGTTTGGTTCCACAAGGGTGTGGGACCCACAAGGGGCTTGGGGACCACAAGGTGTTGGTGACCCACAAACAGCCTGGAGCTCGTGATAGATTTGGTCCCACAGGGGATTGGGTCTCACGAGGGTTTGGGGACCTGCAGGCACAAATTGGACCCCATGATGGATTTGGGTCCTACAGGGGTTGGGGATCACGAGTGGTTTGGAATCCACAAGTGGGTGGGACCCCAAAATGGATGTGAGTCTCATGGCGAGGAAGGCCTCCCACAAGAGACTGGGGACCCATAGACACAGCTTGGACCACATGATGGACCCTGTGTGTCCCACAAGGAGTTGGCTACTAACAGGGATTTGGGACCCTACAAGCAGGCTTGAACCTCAAAATGAATTTGGAGCTGATAAGGGGGCTGGGACCCACAGGCACAGCTTGGATCCCATGATGGATTTGAGTCCCACAGGTGGCTAACCACTGCCAGGGATTTGGGACCCACAAGAGACTGGAAACGCACAAGCAGGAGTGGATCCAAAAGTGGATTTGGGACCCACAAGGGATTCGGGGCCCACAAGTGGTTGGGAATTCACAGGGAAGGCTTGGACTTCACGATGGATTTGGATTTCACAGGTGGCCTAGACTAGACATCGATCACATAAGAGATTTGAGTGCCTCAAGGGGTTCAGAGCCCACATGGGTTTGGAGACCCACAAGGGTTTGGGAGCCCAAAAGTAGGAGTGAACTCCAAAGTGGATTTAGGACCCACAAGGGAAGGCTTGGACCTCAAAATGGACTTGGTCCTACAGGGGACTGAGGACCCACAAGGGGTTGGAGACCTACCAGCAGGCTTGGATCCCAAAGTGGATTTTGGCCCCACAAGGGATTAGGGACCCAAAGGGAAGGCTTAGGCCCCAAAACAGATTTGGGTCTCACAGGTGGTTAAGGAACCCCAAGCAGGCATTGACCCCATAGGGGGTTTGGGTGCCTTCAAGGGACACAAGGGGTTGGGGTCTAGCTTGGACCCCACGATAGATTTGGGTCCCATGGGGAGCTGGGTACCACAAGGGGGTGAGGATTCACAAGCAGGCTTTGATTCCAAAGTGGATCTCTGCGCCACAGGGGGTTTGGATCCCACATGGGGTTGGGACCCCACAAGGAAGTCTTGAACTCCAAAGCAGATTTGAGTCTCATGGGGAGTTAGGGACCCACAAGCAGGCTTGGACCCCAAGATGGATTTGGCACCCGCAAGGGGATTGGGACCCACAAGGGGCTGGGGACCCACAGGCACAGCTTGGACCCTAGACTAGGATTCCATCTCACAGAGGATCTGGGATCCCAAAAGCAATCATTGACCCCAGATGGGGTTTGGGTACCTCAGGGGGTTCAGAACTTGGGGACTTACAGACAAGGCTTGGACCTCAACCAGATTTGGACACAACAAGTTGGTTGGGACCCACAGCGGATGGGGAACCATAAGGAGTTGAGGACCCACAGGCACATCTTTGATCCCCAAATGGATTTGGGACCCACAGTGGATGGGGAACCATAAGGAGTTGAGGACCCACAGGCACATCTTTGATCCCCAAATGGATGTGGGCCCCACAGGGGCATTGGGACCCACAGTCAGGCTTGGGCTATGAAAGGTGTTTGAACCCCACAGAGAACAGGGGAACCATGGGCAAGACTTGGATCCCAGAACAGATTTGGACACCACAGGGACTTTGGGCCCCACAAGGCTTTTTTGACCCATGAGCATGGATTGATCCCTCAAAGGGATTGGAGCTCGACAAGGAGTTTGAGACTCACAGGCTGGGCCCTAAAAGGGATTAGGGCCCCACAAAATCTTCAAGCCCCACAAGCAATGGTCCCCAAAAGGGATTTGGACCCTACAGAGTGTTTGGGAGCCACAGGCAGCCTTGGACCGCAAAACAGATTATTTGGGCCTCATAAGGAATCTGGGACACATAAACAAGGCTTGTAGCCCAAAAGAAATTTGAGACCCACATGTGAGGTTTGGCCCCACAAGGGATTTGGTCCCTATGAGGGGCATGGGTCCCACAGGAGAGGCTTGTCTTCCAAAACGAGCTGGGATCCAAAAGCCAGGCTTGTCTCACAAACAAGAATTGCCCACCAATAGAGTTTCTGCCTCACAAGGTGGTGGGATACAGAATCAAGTTTTGGCCCTGAGAAGGGTTTCTGGGAACCAAGGGGATTTGGCACCTACACAAAAGGCTTGGATCCTAACAAGGACTTGGGCTCCACAAGGAAGGCTTGAATCACTACTACTACCACCCCAAACAAGATTTGGACTCAGAAGGGGTTTGGCTTTTTCTGAAGATGCCTGAGACGTAGCAGCAAGTCTTGAGCCCCAGAAGGACTTTTAGGTCTAAAGACATTTGATCCCCAAAAGGTGTTTAGGCCCATGGGCAAGAGTTGATCTCCCAAGGGGATCTGGGCCCCATAAGCATGTGTTGATCTCCTAAGGGAATCTGAGCCCCCAGAAAGCACATACGACCCATAAACAAGAGTTGACCACCAAAATGATTTTAAGACCAACAAGCAAAAGTTGTCCCTCAAAGGGTACTGGGTCCTTGTGGCCCTATAAGTGAGGCTTGGCCCCCTGGGAGATTGAAGGCCCCACAAGGGAGAGGCACAAAATTTTTGGGAGTTCATTTACCAGCATAGCTGGAATGAGACGGTTGTGTAGGAGCCTATACCAGGTCACCTCCCAGCTCTGGACACTGCAGCATTTAGCTGAGGATCTTCACATGCTTCCCACTGACCACCAGGAGCTTTGAGAGGGTTACACTACTGGGATTAAACCCCGTGCAGTGGTAGGCTAGGTGCAGACTGACCTTCTGTTTCCCAGTTTTGGCACTTTGTTGGTTTTCCACCATTGTAAGCTGTAGCTGGGCCAACACCCAGCAGTGTGAGCAGAGTCTCTGGTCTGCGAAGATGCCTGCTTTCAGGGCAGCTCTTTAAAATGTACCCAGCTGTGCCCCACAGAGTCTGGGTACAGCCAAGCTGCACAAGTCCCTGTGGAGGACCAAGTCCACAGAGATGAGAGGACTTGTCTTCTCTGACTCCATGGAGGAGCCTCAAGATGGCTTCTGAACTCCACCTCAACATCCAGTCTCAAGGAGGTTGCTCAACCCCTTCCTACAACAAGGTCCTGCTTTGATCCTTTGAATAGTTTTGACTCAAAATCAAACAGAGTGTCGATCTGCTGGAGGGTAGGGAGGCTCTGCAAAGGGACCTGAACAGGCTGGACTGCTGGGCTGAGACCAACGGCCTGAGATTTAACAAGGCCAAATGCCGGGTCCTGCACTTGGGGCACAACAACCCTGTGCAGCTACAGACTAGGAGAAGTCTGTCTAGAAAGCTGCCAGGAGGAGAAGGACCTGGGGGTGTTGGTTGGCAGCCGACTGAACATGAGCCAGCAGTGTGCCCAGGTGGCCAAGAAGGCCAATGGCATCTTGGCCTGTATCAGGAACAGCGTGACCAGCAGGTCCAGGGAGGTTATTCTCCCTCTGTACTCGGCACTGGTGAGACCGCACCTCGAGTACTGTGTTCAGTTCTGGGCCCCTCACCACAAGAGGGATGTTGTGGCTCTGGAGCGAGTCCAGAGAAGAGCAACAAAGCTGGTGAAGGGGCCGGAGAACAAATCTTACGAGGAGCAACTGAGAGAGCTGGGGTTGTTCACCCTGGAGAAGAGGAGGCTGAAGGGAGACCTTATTACTCTCTACAACTACCTGAAGGGAGGTTGTGGAGAGGAGGGTGCTGGCCTCTTCTCCCAAGTGACAGGGGACAGGACGAGAGGGAATGGCCTCAAGCTCCGCCAGGGGAGATTTAGGCTTGAGATAAGGAAAAAATTCTTCACGGAAAGGGTGGTTAGGCATTGGAACAGTCTGCCCAGGAAGGTGGTTGAGTCACCGTCCCTGGAGGTGTTTAAGGTGAGGGTGGATGAGGTACTTAGGGGCATGATTTAGGGATTGGTGGGAATAGTTGGACTCGATGATCCGGTGGGTCTCTTCCAACCTGGTTATTCTGTGATTCTGTGATTCTGTGAGAGTTGAGTTGGATTTGCCTTGGCCGAGAAGATGGCCAAGGTATGATTGGAGTATGGAGGGATTTCCCCAAGTGCACACACTGCTGTGCTCTGTTGAGAGCCTCTTAGCTCCTGGATGCTTCCCACACTGTCCTGCAAGCCGGGGTGCTGACATCTCTTTCCAGGAATATTATTTTATTTGTACGAGGTCCGACACAAAAAATCCTGAGATTAACCCAATACCTTTCAAACCAAGAGTGAGGTGGGAGAGACAAAGAAGTGGTTATAGGAATGTTCTCATCTGTTGCAATGAGACAAGGACTAACAAGTTTGCTTCACTCAGTACAAGTGGAGATATGTTAAAATATAGATGTTTTCTTACTCTCAGTCAGAAAATGTCAGTGTGCAAGAGTTCACACACAGTGACTTCACATCAAGACAACATGCCAGTCTATAACGCTTTGTTTGTGGAGCACTTTTTAGCTAATAAGAACATCACTGTGCTTAAGTATCCACCCTGTTTACTGAACCTGGTGCCCTCTTCCCAAAGATCAAGTTTGTGCTCAAAGGAACCCATTTTTTGTTGGTAGAAGATGTGGAAGGAAAAATGATGGAGATCCTCAACAGCCTTTCAGAAAATGATCTGCTGTGAACATTGGCAGCATCATATGCAGCTGTGTATCTAGTCAGAAGAGAACTATTTTGAAGGTGATCATAGTTGATTTTCTTAATTTGTTAAATAAAAGTGTTAGAGGCACAGTCTCGTGGGGTTTTGTTTGTCTCAGACCTCGTAAACATCTTGGAATGCCTTTCATCTCTCTTCATCTCTCTCTCTCTCTCTCCTTTTTTTTTTTTTTTAAAGTAGGTGTCTTGTTTGGAAGGTGCCTGCTCTGACTGTGAGGAGGAGAGAAGATGAGGTGAGAGCTTCACTGTGGTGCAGCTCTTTTAGAGTAGACCCCTGTTGAAGTCTCACCCTTAGTCATTTCACCAGTGAAAGCTTTCAAACTCTTGGGCTAAGACATTGGGGTGAATAAAATAATCTGATGTTGAACAATGCCCTCTCTGTTGCTGAAACCACAACTGCTTTGATGTCACCATAAGAAGTGGGGCCACCCTAAGAGCACCATCACAAGGTCAAAAAAACAGAAATCTGTGAGGGTGAGCAACCAGGGTGGGCTGAGAACATCTCAAGCCAATTTTGCTGGTGTACTTGATATAAATACATGACCCTGTGGTTGCTCATCCCTTCTCATCTCCAAGCGCTTCACTTCAACACCGTACTCACCTCCCTAAATCCTCAACTCATGAAACAATGGCAACAGCTGCCAGCGGTACAGAAGCATATGAGGGATGAGTGGAGAGTTTGCTTCATGATGCAAATGTCATGGAGGTAATACGTAATTCTAGATGGTGCCCTGATGACGGGTGACTCCAGTCTTAGAGGCATAAGGGCCTTCCTGAATATTCTGGTGTGTAGTGCTTGATCGCAAAAGGAGTGGTTTTCCTGAGGTTTCGTTTACCATGTTTGGACATGACTGTGATTAATATTTCCTAACAGGAAGACATCATGCGGGCAGGCTTTCCTCTTCGGGGTTTGGGTCGAGGGTGACAAAGTTCAGGTTGTACACTGGCTCCTCACTTCCTCTGCTTTGGAGACTACACCCCAGCCGGCCACTGCCTCCTCACCAGCCCAGCAGCCACCAGACGCCCTCCCAGCAACTGCAGTTGCCCATCACTGAGTCTGGAATGGGTCCTGGCACCGGTGAGTTCTCACCGCACAACCCCAGGGGACCCAGAAAGCTTCAATATCACAGGACCAGGACATAATACCACCTCTCTATCACCGTATCTGTGAGATGAAGGGAAAGGTCATTTGCCACCAACCCTGAATTGAGTTTTGCCTGAAACCCACAGTATGAAGGAAAGGTGACAGTCTGGAAAATGATTGGAAAGGCTGCCAGCAACCTCGAGGTTATACATTTTCTCTCATGCTTTTATTAGTCTTAATGAAAGTAAATCCACTGTGAGATAGAATCCCATGCTGGGCAGAAATTATTTAGAAATTCAATCAGTTGACAAACAGTTCTGACCCCGAACCGCACATACTTCACTGTGTTCGGAAGAGAAAAGGAGTTTGAAACCAAACTTTCTATGTCTTTTTTCGAAGCAGCTTTTTTTGTTTGTTTGCTTTAAAATCAGCCTAAAAGCACTACTTCATAGCAAATGGAAGCTTATGCAGAAACATAAATATCCCTCAACCAATATAAGATGTTTTCCTTCCTGTGCAGGGTGAAAGAAATATCTCAGTTTGACTCAACGTGTATTTTGTTGTTGCATTTCTGAACTTCTTTCCTTCAACAAATGAATTCAAGAGAGAGAGGGGGAAAAATAGTCTGTTTCCCTTTAACCTGAGTGGGGTTGATTTGGTTTTTATCACTGCTTTTTCACCCTTTGGGGAGCACCCTCTTCTCCCTGTGTAGCCACAGTGGCGCACAGCCCCCGTACCCAGGAAAGCTCTTGATCCTTTGGCAAAAGCTGCTGGCAGCACTGGCCCAGAGTTCATTTCCCTGGCCGGGTGCCATGTGAGCGCTGCTCCAGCGGGAGGAAATTCCCTGCTGACTGGCTGCGGCAGGGATAAGTGGTCTGGCAAACAGCAGCAGCCACAGGCGCAGGGAGCAGGAAGCCCAATGGGGAAGGACCAGAGAGAGATGCTGCCTGATGCACAGGGCAGAGAGATAAGAGGTGTGAGACAGACAAGCTCTGGATGTCAGGTTCCTCGCTGCCTACTTTGTGCCTGCCCTGCAGCAGAAGCAGCACTCCCCCTGAAGTTAAAAGCCTCTTGGTGCTTAGGGATGGGTAAATCAGGAATATCTGGGCTATGAGATACGATTTTTTTTTTCCTAGTGTTACGTGCACATCCCAAGCGTGGTTCTGAAATGGCTTATCAGCTGTGTCTGGCTGCGGATGTAGCAACCCATCTAATAGTGAAGGTATGGGGATATGGGGAAAGAAACCACCAATGAAACAACCCTGTTTGAACAATCACATGTCCAACATCACCCCCAACCAGCCCTGTGACCCTGACTGACCACATGGCCCCAACTGATCCTGTTTTGCGTTCAGGTAAAATGAACACTTTGCTTTTATAACACATTGCACAATTGCAAGAAGGTGCAGTAGCTGCTAACAAGCTGCTGGTCTTGATGACAGGGTTCAAAAACTTTGCTCCAGCTGTGTTCTGGGCTATTCACCTGCACTGGGAACCATGAGAGTGATGCAGCTGTGCTGAGACAACCACGGGTAAGTGAGTCTGGCTATGAAGATATGATGGAAGGTGTCCTGTGGTTTCTTCACCAATGTTAGACCAGCACAACTCCAGCAGCTTCTGCAAATCTGCTTCTGATTTGAGCTGATGCTGGAAGACAGACAGATCTATAGCATTTAAGACCCTATATGGTGTGCTGTTCTATACCTGCCGGGCACTTATTTATGCATTTACTGGAACATGCTTTCTTCATGCATTTTGGCATGCTGTCAGTCCTTGATAGAGGTAGGGAGATCATAATATGGTGTTCTACTGCATGTACAAGCACTCTGTATGTTTGAGAGAGATGGAGAACATGACCTGTTTGCTGAGGAGCACTGATGTAATTGTTAGATGCCCAAGAAACAAGCGAAAAATCAGCCTGAGTGCATAAGTGTTAATTTAAAATGCCGGTATGAAATGAGAGTTGTGAAAGTGCCATGTAGTTTTGACCGCTTGCTAGCAATTGTTAGCAGCGAGGAAAGTAAGTATGACAGAAAGCCTGTGTTATCCAGACAGCTGAATTCAAGTGGGGCACCTGTGTCCTCAATTAACCCAACTAATAGCTAACTTTGGTGTCAACAGAAAGCCTCACGCCAGGATTTGGAGGTGGGAAATACATGAGTGCTGTGTTTTTCTCTCCTTGACATTTTGTGAGTTGTCTGTTTTCATGCTGAAACATCTCAAGTGATGGGACCATTGCAATTTCTCTTTCAAGAGTATCACTCTCACACAGTAATTAAATCTCCATCTTTCAAGCTTAATTGCCAATGACATGATTTCAAAGTTGCTTTTTATGCCCAACTGTTCTGTCTCCTGGCAGAAAGGGCTTCCAGAAAAGTAGAGAAGCCAGGGAAGATTTGCAAGCAGCAGCAAAGGCAAGAAGCAACAATATGTACTCCATCCTTCACCCAAGTAGGGACAACAAACATCCCTAAACACTTAGAGAGCTCAAAATATGCCACAGTCCTGAGTGCCTAACAGTCTCTGAAGGAAATGGTTGCTTGCAGTACAGCTCCATCATTACCCAGATTGTTGGAAAATGGTCATTTTTCAGTGCTAGGACCTGTCTCCTTCTGCAGGTTGGTAATTGGTGGTGTTGGCAGTAAGCCAGGCAGCACTCACAGTTCTGTCTTGAGAGGACAAAAAACTCCATTACTTTATGCTCTCTATGTCCCCCAAGGTGTGCTGCTGTCTATCAATAGAGTCGCCATGAGGTAATAGAAATTACAAACCTCCCCAGACTTATTTGTCTGAAAGCATTTCTTGTAAAAATAATTATGTGAGTCTCCAGAACCTTGGTGCATGAGAATGGCAGAAGAGAAAGTTTGCAAATTAAAATGGAACAAAAGGCTCTTTATCGTAAACTGTGAGGGAGTCTGAGCAAGAAGGTTTTTTTCCCTTCTGTTGGATTGGCTGGTGGTAACTTCTAGAAAGAAAAAGCAATATTTGTTGTCTCTTTGTCACTTTGCAATGAAGTTGCTCTGGATCAAAATCTGGGTAGGGTAATGAGTCTGGCCAGGCACTGCTCAGTGTTCATCCCCTACCTTTGCCAAGGTCTTTCCCTGCGAGCTTTGGAGACCACTGCCCTGTCACTTTGGTGGCTCACAACGGGGACATCACTCTTCTAGTCTCACTTGCTTTGTGTGGCTGCGGGCTGGGGAAAGGAATCTGGCTGCAAGTCCTTGCCAGCCCCTATCTTCTTCACAAGAAGCATCCTAAAGCCTTCATCACACTCTGTTCTTACACAGCAAAATGCCATACGGAGCAAACATATTTGCAGTGATGCGACAGACGAGCTTTAGAGGAGATACCTGAGCTGTCTGAAAAAGTTACTACCTCCCTGCCTCCAGCAAAGGCCAATGAGTTCAGAGTCCAGCATCTCAGCATGAATCTATTTTGATGCAAAATTTGAGTGAATGGGCTAAACTGTGAATGGGAACAGCTGGGGCACCCCCTCACCTGCCTCCTTGACTCCCAGCATTGAAGCCTCCAGTGCAGAAGAGGGCTGGAGGTTCTTGGAGGGCTGCCGTGGCTCCTTAAGCCACTGCAAGTGCTTGTTTCAGAGCAGAGAAGCCAGGATCCAAAGTCATTAAAAATAACAATATGGCTAAAGCTCAATTTTCTTCTCTAAAGAGGGGTTTTTGCAAGCCCACAGTATGGGGCAGCAGCATTGCTGGGCAGCTTTTATGATTCTTGAGCTGGGCTGAAAAAGCAGTAAAATCCATGCAGAAATTGCATCTATATGTATAGAAATAGATATGTGTGCATCTCTAGATATTTAACTTGATTCACTGAATCCACAGCAAACCTTGCAGCAAAAAATACCACTCCCATGGCACTGAGAGCTGCAGCAGTGTTTGGTGGCCACAGTGGCCACAGGAGACACGTCAATGCTTTCTTCATGGTGCCAGACCTCTAGATGATGGCACTGGTTTAAAATTGGAAGCTACCAAGAGGACATTGGGTCTGCATTTGTGTGCTCGTTTTATCTGTGAGCTGTCACTATTCTTCTAACACTTACAGGATTCCCAGGGCCACTGGGTTTCAGTGTCAGATCCTGGCAGCACAGAAGATTTGTGCTGGAAAGGGTAAGTGAATGGAAATGGATACAAACTATTATTTGTCTTTGCTGGTGCTTTATAGGCTTGGTGACAGGGCACTCTGCTGAAGTGCTTGCGATCAACTTTGGGGTGTTTGAGCCAAATTCACATCTTCTATAAAGCTCTAACTCTCAGCAAGGTCACTGACACAGCTGCCAGGTTTGAGGGTCTCGGCACTCCTCAGTGTGACTGTGCCACTGCTAG
Source organism: Clamator glandarius (assembly GCA_033459285.1). Lineage (NCBI taxonomy): Eukaryota > Metazoa > Chordata > Aves > Cuculiformes > Cuculidae > Clamator > Clamator glandarius. Next base: position 31,861 of record JAUNZM010002044.1, on the reverse strand, counting down.
TGTGCACTGGGGAGCAGGACCTGGCTGTTATCCCAAGTTTTATGAGTGGGAAACTGAGGCACTAAGCTGGGGCCATCCTTTGGGAACAGGCATGAGGTACTGAGGATAAGCCTACTCCAGCTATTGCCAGGCTCCTCTGATATCAGCACAGTGAGCAGGCTCCGTAACAGGGACTCTGAATTACCCTGTGCAGGAGCTCAGGCATTTCTAAAGGAATCCTAAGCCCTCACTGCTGGGCACAAACTGAACACACCCACGTAGGCAGGACAAGCACTGGCCTACAAGGTTAGAAGCTGCATGGAAATCCTTCCATTTAATAATTTGTGGCAAAATTTTGATATTTTGGTAATTTCATAGCCAGCTAAAACAGGTGACCTTCAAAAACTGGAGGCCTGACCCCAGAGAACCTTGGAGCATCCACCTCTCTTACCATCTGCAAAAAGTGACCAATCTAGACTTTTACGCCTTGCCTTCCTTGCAGATGCTGGCACCCCAGTGTACTGGACTTATCTCAAAATGTTTTTGATCTCTGGCTCCTGTTCATGGAGGTTATGCAGTTCTTGCTTACCTGCTGGAGAGTTGTGTGGACTGGGGCTGTGCAGCCACTGTCTCAGCAACCTTCCAACCTCATGTTGGGTGCAAAAGGCAGAAATTAGGGCACAGGCACATCTCCTGCTCTGTCAGAGCCATTATCCTCCCTGCTATAAATAAAAAAGAAAATTAAGGAAAATTTTTATGAACTCTGTTGTCGCGGGGTGGCAAACACCATGGTGGAGGTGGCAACGTGAATTAGATCTCATCGGGGGAGCAATGTTGTGCTGATCTGGCCTCGTGTCCCTGCATGTCCTGCATCAAACTGCTGCCCAGCTAAAAGGAGAAGCCCCGCTGTGTCCCCTGCATCACCAGCTGCTGTGCTGTGTTCCAGAGCCATGTTGCCCTACATGGGTTAGCCAAGCAGACGTGTGGCAGCACTGGGCAGTTGCAAAAGAGAAATCTTGCTTTTTTTTGTCTGCTTACCATCAAAAGTATATCAGTCTCCTAAAGTCTGCAACACTAATGGTCCTGGAAAATGAAACCTGACTTGCATGGCTCCCCATTAACTGTGCAAAGGTGGTAGGGACCTAGGTTGCCCTGCAAAGTAACCTGTCCCTAACTTAGCAGGGAGGGTGATCTGGGCTTTGAAGTATCTCTCCCCATCTGAAGGTTTTTCTTCCCTCTCATCCTGTAAGATAGGGGTAAAACTAAGGAGCTGCATTTATGCTTCTGCCTTTTAACTCACAGTAAAAAGGGTAACCAAAGGGTAAAAATGAAAATGGAAGAGATAACTTACAGATATACTTAATAATATAATTTATATATGGTGATGACATCTATGGGTGGTAGAAACCTCCTTAAGACAGCAGGATAAATGATAGACACCTTATTGAACAAAAGGCACAGAAGGAGAAAGGGAAATGAATATTGTCCTGCTGAGGCCAAAGTGACCACAAACTCACAGGAAATAAGAACAGCTTGGCCAGATTCAGCTTAAATGCAACTGTGCTGCAATTCAGAGAGGATTCAGGAAAGGCAATAAATCTGGGTCATTTTGGTTTCCACTCTGATTTTTGAGCTCCTAAACATTTGCACATGCAAGCTTTTCTCCTCAACTATGGCAGCTGCAAAAAATGAATTCTCTTCTCCAAGTGAAAGCCAAGATTACCATGTAATGACTTGACCCTGGCAGACAGACTTCTAAGAAACATACCAAAAATGTGGCAGTTTTCCTGCAGTGGCAGTATGCACACGTGTGTCCAGACATGGGATTTAGGGTAAGCCAGTATTTGTTACATGCAGTCTGGACGGCAACAAAAAGAAGAGGCTTTTTGTTTCAAAAAACACCATTTATTTTAATTTTGAAATTAATTTACTCAAGACAGCAGAAAGAAAAAGACTTCAAGAATAGTGTAAAAAAGGACATTGAGTTTAATTCAAGAAGCTGATGTTGCAGGAGGCCTGACACAGCTTTTTAGGATTCAACTTCTCCCCACAGGTGTGATTTTCTGTTAATACATTGAGCTGGAGATTCTTTTCCCTGCACAGCTCTGCACACAGTGCTGTTGAGGTTGTCCCATGCACGCTGGAGAGCATGACAGCTTTAACTCCACAGAAAAACACTGCAGGGGAGAAATAGTTCTTGAAGTTAAGCATAATAATTTACTAACAGGTTTATTAAAATCTTATTAGAAGATTATTTTTTAAAGTCTGTTTTACACAGCCGTTGCCCTTGTGCTGCCACCTAATCCTGGAAAATCTCAGTGAATGAGTCATTTGCATTTACTATCTATTACACCCTCTTGTTATAAGCCTGAGTGTGTTTGTGTTTGCTTAAAATAGTATCAATAGAGCCACAATAGTGCCACAGAATCTCACGTCCCCCCTTTTTGAGTCTCTTTTGCTGTTGAAAGAGAGGTGTCTCAGTGTGGTTTCATGGGGTGGGTCTGGTGTGCATAGGGACTTAGGGAACATTTTGTTTGGAAATAGCTTACAACTTCATTCCCTCAGTTCCAGTCCTTAAGAAGAGTTTTTTAATGCATGTCTTTTAAGTTTGGTAAGTCCCTACATGTTGTAGAGGGACAAGGATTTGGAAAGGACATTCCTGTATCCTAAAAGGAACCTCAAGCACCAACTACTGTTATCCATGTGCTTGTAAGGCATGACAGGAAAGGCATCTGGCAGTATCAGGGATATCTGAGGGCCACCTTGTTTGCTTATTTTTTAATTTTGAAGGCTGTTGAGCATTAAATGTGACTTGGAGGGCTAGGATTTACTTTGTTTGAGTTCAGGACATGGTGTTCTTACTTCCACACAACCATCAAACAGAGGGCAAAGGAGAACCTGATAGAAGGAAATCAGTTTCTGGAGCAGTTTTGGTTAGCAGGAGGTGCAACACCGTCATAAAGAGTAAAAATAATTTGGGGATATAGGGTGTGGTTTGATCATAGCTTTCATTCCCAGCAGCATCCTCTCCCTTTATCAGTTGGTGAGCTTCACCATTGCTTTGGTGATGCAGCCACCGCACCATGTTCAAAGGCCCAGGCATGCAGCAAATGTTCCCTCAGCCCATCTTCCTCCTCTTAATCATCCATTAGGACTCATAGGGGACAGGGACATGTGTGGAAGCTGCCCTGTCTCTATACGGGCTCTCTATGGACCTGCAAGCCTTGTTCATCTAGCATCCTGGAGCGACCCTTTCCTCTGTAACAGTTGGCCAGGAGTCAAAGGGAGACATTTGCTCTGAATGTAACTACGGGAGGGGATAAAAAAAAAAAGTACATTAAAGGTTTAAAATCACATTTGCTGCAGGGAATGTTTCCATTGGCAGAGTCTCCAGAACTGGCCCAAATGATTCAAAACATTTTGTTAAATGAAATTCTCAGATGATGTCAGAGCTGAGGCTGCTTTAGTAAGACTGAAAAAGAAGGAAGGTTGAAACCAAAAAGAAAAAAAAAATTACACCGCTTGACAGGGAGGGATTAGGAGCTTAAAATTATATTTATAGGCTATCCAAATATTTGAAAGCTTGGAAATTCATAGTTCTAGTGCTTTAGGTCAGCTCTAGAGTCCTGCCAGCCTCTTAGTGTAAGTCACGCAATGAAGCCAGCTGGGCTGGTCTCACTAAACTCACAAAGCCTATTTTCTGTTATCCAGCCCTCACTCCTATTTCCTGCAGGTTCACAAACAAATCCCACAACCTTTACTTGCCTCAGTTTCCCCTTCTGTCAAATACAGACAATTCTGTTCTCTGCTGAGAAGAGCAGGAGAGCATTTTGGTCTCGTCTCTCATTGTGGCTCAGTACCTGTACTATGTGGGCCCTGACAAATTAACAGACTGATCATTCAAGGATCAACAACACATCTTTGCAGGACCTTGTTTGACATCACCCATTTCTGTTGGACGCAGAAGACCCATGTCTGAAGATAACGTTGTTTAGATGCTGGTTTTTTTCATGCCTGTTGCACTTGTCTGTTTCCCCAGGGCTGTGCAAAACAACCACGTCTTTGTCATAGCTCTACTATGCTAATTCATCTTTATTGATTAATAGCTCATAATACTCTTTTTAGTGAAAATATAACCATGCCCACAGCTAGCAGATGCAGGTATCACCAACAGGAAGGTTACAACCTCTTAGTCTGAATATGGAGAATGAGACTGTTGGAACAAGAGCACTTGTTACAAGGAAAACGAATGGTAAGCAATTTGGGGAGGAGAAGAAAAAACGTCCCAACCACCACGAACACATTAAACACAGACTTCACTGCTCCAATTTTGTATAAACCCAAATTAAATGTGACCATAATAAACTGTTTACTTTCCTTGCGTTTACCCAGTAGAAAGGAGATTCCAGTTTGCTGTTACGCCTTTGATGATGTGAGTATAGGGTCTAGTTTGTGGTAATATGGTTGCTGTTATTAAGTTTTGCTAGAAAATACTACAATACATTCCCCTCCTTTCTTTGAGAAAGTAGAACAGCTAATTGCTAAATGTTAGTAGAGGCTGTATCCTTGACTGGAAGAGTTCATGAGGATTTATGAGGTGGGGAGATGGGATGTCCTGCCCTTTCTCTTCTGCTCTCTTCCTTTACCCCTATTTTACCTTGCTAAAACCCCCTTCTGGGACTGAAGGGACATTCATGCAAATCTTAGGCACATCTCAGCCTAGTGTCTTCTTGATGCCCCAGGCAGTTTTCTCCTTCTCATCCCCCACTATTTGTAAGCTTCCCCCAGCAGGGAAGGCTTGTAATTGCAAGAGAATCCATCTTTGAGCATCAGGGAGAGATCAAAATCCTATGCTCTGCAGGCAGCCCACAATGTACAGAGTACTCATTTCACCCCTCTTTTTAAGGCAACGATGATGCTGTGAATTTCTGAGCAATTGTGCATTTAAACATGGGTGACCATGCAGCTCTGCACCCTCTCTGAAGCCAGACTCACTTTAACAAACCACTTTTACCAGTCGCCAGAGACACAGAGTTAACAATAAATAATGAAAAAGAACTAGATTTCCTTTATTATGCAGCTCATTGAATGAAGTTTCCCACATCTGTAGAACTCACCACATCTTTTATGAGATTTGACTGTCAGCAAGATGTTATGAATCCCAGATGTTAAAATATGGATTTATTTATAACTCAGAGCTTATAATAGAGCACCCTCCTCAAAAGATCTTCCTGAAATAAAAGTCTTAGCTTTTATTGGTTTTTAATTATTCTTGCTACATGATTTATCTTTGGTATTACCCCTTTAAATGTCCTTTAATTACTGTGGCTTTAGGACTGGTGTGCCCTGGGCTTCAGGGAGCACTGAGCAAGGAGACCTGAGCACCAGCTCTCTCACCTCAAGCAAGAACGCTGCTGTTTGGAGGTTGGAGGGCAACGTGGGGAGGGAGGTGGTGGCAGGGAAATTCATCCTCGGGAGTTCCTTGGCAAAGCCATCAGCTGAAGGCACAGCCAGCTCTGGGCACCTGCGAAACCTGGAGCCAGAGGTGTTCGGTATCTATTACAGTCCTGAGGAAATGCTCTGGTCAATAAAACAGCGGTTTCTCACAGCTGGTGACCATTACACCAAACACAGGATTGGACATGCTACAGCTGCTATTCTGCTGGAAGATGGAAATGTTTTTGGAACTGTGTTTGGAGCATTTGTTCCATTAATGCTTTCTCCCTCCCTCCTCCTACCTCTTACTTTTCAAATCACTACAAGAAAAATGTGCAAATGAAAGAGGAGGGGGCCCTCTGTGGAAAAAAGGCTACCTTGAGGGTTGAGATGCAAGTATTCCTCTGAATTAATACTCCTGCAACACCTCAGTGTCCCAAACAAAGATTGTAGTGCTTAGAGCTGTGGACTTGCATGCAACAAGAGAAACACTTTGTCACAAGTGTCCCACACTGCAAGAAGAGAGGGCAGGTCTGAAGGGAAATATGAAGAGTCTCATCTTGCAGATGAGGAACAGAAAGTCAGTGATTCTTTTACCCCACTTCACACAAGAAGCTGGCTGCAGCCTAAGGAATCACGAGACAAGTGCTTGAGGCAGCAGTGGCTGAGAGCAGCCCTCCTTCCTATTGCCCTGTGGTGGCCCTCCTCACTCCCTGCTACTCTCCACACCACAGCCCACCATGCTCCTGTCTCATTCAAGGACCATGTCCAGAATTAGAAAACCCTGTCTCCCATTACCCTCCCTTTCTTTTTTCAAGCTAGGATGTCTCCTGGGTCCAGTTAAGAGAATGGCTTCAGTGCTGAGAGCATCTGGCCAAGTGTGACTATGCCACCATTCCCTTGGATGCCATCACTGCAACCTTTAAAAATCAAATCTGCTGTCCACACCGCAAAGCTGCAGGCCTGCAAAGGTGTTCCAGTTGATAGATTATGTCTGTCTCCCTCCACCTTGCACACAATAGCCTGGAGTAAGATCAGTGCATGGGATCCTGAGCTCTGGTTGCCAGGCTAAAGGCCAGCTGGACAGACAGAATGTATGCAGCTTGTGAGTCCTGCTGAGCTTAGCTTTCCTCTCATGCCTCACCAAGTCCATGTTGCACTAGAGAGGTGATGGCTTGCTGCAGACTTCCCTTTGAGACTGATCAGTTTGATATTTTAAAGACAAAGCAGAAAGGAGGATGCCTTTAAATTGTACTTAAAGGTGGGCCTCCTGCACCCTGAGATTTGCAGAGCTGGAAACCTGAACCTTATCTGTATCGCACCAACTATGAACAGGCGGAAAGCCAGGAAACTGGCTGTCAGTGCTGACACTACACAAATCTCACGGTGCTGTGAAAAAGAACAGAAAGTGGGTAACGCAGAGAGACTACCTGGGCTTGGCATTTCCTGGCTGCTGGGAGATGGTATGGAGAAGACCAGAGCTCTGGTGTAAATCAGCACAGTTCCTTTGGTGCCTGAAGAAAAAAAACTTTGGAGGAAGTTTATGGACGCTCACCAGCTTGTAAATATTTTTTGGCATATCAATTTGTATATCATGAGATTTAAAACCTTCATCACCCGAACTTTTTCCATCCTGCAGAGAACTCTGATCCGAATGTAATATGCGCTTGAGAAAGTTTGCCAGTAGTGTGATCTTACAAAACTTGTGAAATGCCTCACTTAACCACAATATTATGCATTTTCCAAGCCACATACCTATCTTTTGCAAGGCCTTTCAGACAGACTTATAGGCAGACTGTGGGTCATGAGATCCTGACCTTGGTGTGTTTTTACTCCCTCCTTCTCATGAATTAACTCCTGAACTATTGACTCGCCATTGAATGGATAGCAGAGTTCAGCCACATTTTACATGCAAGCTTTTACATCCTCTATCTCAACAACTGCAAACCCCAAGGACAAGTAAATACTTCAACCTCAGCCATAAACTTGATGTGTTGCAAAATGAACAAAATGGGTTTAGTAACTTCGAAGGGAGATACCATTGAGACCATAATGAGCCAGAACTGAGAGTTATCCTGTCCCTCTCCTTGTCAGTGTGGTTGGAAGAGCTGGGAGCAGGTCAACCCTTTATGGTACTCACTTTTATGCCCTGTATCTTCCTGGCTGAAAGCAACATCCACCTGTGGTTGTATCAGATCTCAGCCTCATGATCCCCCAAAAGATTGACCAAGAATCCCAAGGCTTGCAAGGAGAATAATCAACTTCTAAGTTCTCTTCTTACCTTCTGGTTTTTGAGTCTGCAGACCACACCCTGCTAGGTTAGTGTGTTTTCCTCCACAACCACAAAGGCGAAAAAATCATCAATAAAATATAAAGTTCCTGAGATCTTGGGAAGTGCAAAAAAAAGCAATAAAAATACAGAAATCATCCAAATTGCCAGTGCCACATTAACAGATCAGCAATTACACTCTGCTGCTGTAGCAGGGTGCAGATGAGTATGGTAAATCTAACTACAGCTGCAGATTGAACCCCTCTTTTGTCATCAAATAAAAGAAGGCCCTTAAAATACAGCACATAACACTGGCATATTAGAAGCTGCTCAAAGTACTTCTACATTGCAAACCCTACTGAGCAGAGTACTAAAAGATTAAATGAACAAACTAAAAATAAAAGGTGCAGTTTTCTTTAGAGTTAGAGGTCAGATGGAAAACATAGTTTAAGATCTGCTAAAGAAATCTTTAATATCTGAAAATTGCTTGGCTGAGGAGTGAAATAGCTTCACATATATATTCCCAAGGCTTCCTAGCCAGCCTGGCTCTGAAAAGCACACCTCTCTGCTCTTCTGGCCTCCAAGATAAAAAAGTATGATTTTTTTATGATGATTCTTCATATTTAAATTAAAATTAAAACGCAACATTCATCTCCCCACTCCAAAATACAATAGAGGCAGTGGTGGCATATTAAGAAATACTCTCATTGGAAAAGATTATGAAGAAATAGTTGACGGATATTCAAAGCAGAACATTTACATCATCTTAGCAAGGAAATGTCATTGATATGCAACCCTAGATGAAATTGCAAAGGGGAACAGAGTGGAACTGAGCCCACTTGGTGCAAGGTGAGGCTGATAGGGAGCTGAGGAGACTTGTAGGATAGCTTTGTTTGCTGTCCCGTATGATCTCTGTAAGGTATAAACAGGACAATAATATTTCCTTATTCCAGACACGTCTTATCAGGAGGGGCTGGACAAATGAACTCAGGTCACATTCAGACTGCATACACATATTGTCACTGGGGCACTTTTGCTGCAGAGATCAAAGTGTCTGTGTGCTACCCCAGGCTGGCAGACTGGTTCTTGCTTCCTTGTAGACTCCACGGAGGGACGTGATGGCAACACTTGAATTAAGATCAGTAGTAGGTGGTCTGGAAGCTCATGTCTGCACTAGTAAACTAACCAGATCCAGGGCACAGGATCAAACACTATCCTGTGATCACCAAGAAGTTAACTCATTCTCTGGCTTGATTTTTGGCCCATGCAAACTATCAGACTCCCATCAGGGCACTGCATGGGTCAGAGTATGTGATCTTATTGGCAAGACCACTCCGAAGGGTTTCTGGAAGAGTCAGGAAGAAGGCAACTGTATGGATATTAGCTGTGTCGTGGGTAACCATATGGATATGAGCTGTGTCCTGGTACTCATCCTTAGGGCAAGAAAAAAGTCTGGGGCAAGCTGGCCCTGCTTGGTTTGCTGCTGTAGCTACAGCCAACACGGGCTGCCAAGCCCTCTGGCAGGAGTCAAAGATAATCCGAAAACGCTGAAAAGCCATATTCAAATGAAAATAAGCAGCCAAATGGCAACCATCACATTTAGCCAAGCACCAGTTCAGATACGGCTCCTAATGCCTAGAGCCTTCCTTGAGCTATGGCTAATTATGTTGAACTCCCTTCCTCGGCTAAAAGTCCTTCTTCAAAACTGATGTCTCAGTTCCTTATAAAACCTCAAGGTAAGAAGAAAAAAAAAAAAAGATAAATGAGGAAGGTTGATATTTCCCCAAGTTTCCTCAGCCAGACCTCATGTGTCTCAGTGGAGATTGTGGTTATGCGAGTTCGGGACATCAGACATTTGCCTGGGATAACAGCCTGCCTCAGGCACATCCTTTCTGTGTGCTTAGCTCATCCATATAGTGCGTTTGCAGCAGTCTGACAAGCCCAGGATATTCATGTGCTGCATATATTTTTTTCCAGGAAATCCTGTGAGAATCCTACAAAATGGGAATAATAAAATATGCATGATACATCATTGTTCACTGAATGCATTAGCCTGCACTGCAATTCATCTCACTTCTTATTCTCTCTCTGTCTTGACTAGAAACTCCTTAGGACACGGAATGTGCCCAGGAGCCCTTAGTGTTTGAAGGATGTGCTGGAAAGACCAGCTGGTGGGTTGTGTGTCTTCATCTTCACATGGCTCCATTGAAGCTGGTGGGACTCTCTGAAGCAGAAAAGGTGATTTAATTTAAGCAGCATGGCAAAAAGTGTCTCCTGCATTTCAAGTCTTCATTCTGTACTTCAGTTTCCATAAGGGGGAAAAATACCAGGGAAAAGAGATGAAACATAAGTAGAAGTGCATCAGGATGTGCTACGTGATGGACATCTGGATTCATCTTGTAGGTGCAGGATGTTTTAAAGGTTAATTGTCACTGTATAAGGAGCATTCACACTGGAAATGTCCTCTTAGAAGGGCAATATAAGGTTTCAAGGCACATGTACGAGGCCAAGCTTATTGAAATTGCAAAGCAAATCAGTGTCCTCCCCAGCAGAACCCAAAACTAAGAAAAAGGAAGTATTAGTCTCTTGTAAGATGCTTGCAGACTTTGGTTTAACATTTTCACATAACTCTGCCTCCAACTTTTGCTCACAATCAGTCATTCATTTAATAACATTTGTCTTTATTGTAAATCTAAATATCTAAATTTTCTTCTATTCTGCTGAAAACCATTACAAAAACATCTGTGTTTGCATTACAAGAGGCTTCCCCATCCTTCTTTTCACCACGCGATGGTCTAGTGACATGGAGAATTTCCCTTTTCTTCCAAAGCAAAACAGCTCTGTTGGAATCACTGCTGTGAATGAGAAAATAAGATGTTTTACATAGATATCACATGCAACCCACCCAGACCCTGATTACCTAATCAAAAAGCAGCAGTCTGTATTCAAAGCTTGCTTGGGCCTGACTGAAGAGTCTGGGAAGGCCCCTCTCAATGTCCGCCATCAAATTTCCACTGTCTTTGCTCTGAGCCAGCTGGCTGGAAATCTCCAGGGCTCTTCAGAAAGTGCTGTCACCCAGACATGAGTCCCACAATAGAGAAATAAGTCAGAGCCATCATGTTGTGATCTGATTTTCAATGTGCAGCCAAAGGCGTTTTTGTGACTGAGTCTTTCAATACCTGAAAAAAAAAAAAGAATGAATCTTAGAGATGCTGCAGTTACAGCTGGCTGGTCTGTGCCTTCCTGACAGCACAGGAGTCCTTCAGTCACTGTGCCTCCTGGAAACAAAGCAAACTGTCCCAGGACTGTCTGTGGGTAAGTGCCTAGAGGATATTAGCCAAGACAAAGCTCTTAGACATGAAGGAGACCTCTTCAAAGGCACAAAGGGAAACCTAACTCCTCTTGAATTTCATGCTTTGGAAAATCTATCTAGCCATAGTATTTTTTGCTTGACAGGCAAACTTAGGCTCAAGTTTCTCCTTTTTGAAATAAGCTTGACAAACTAATTAATTAAAAAAAATCTAGCTATCATATTCTACTCTCACTTGTGACATGGTAACCATTAGCGCATTAGTAGATACATTTATCTGAGCTCAGTGGGAATTTTACGTATACCTGGTTTACATTAAATAGTAGGTCAACAGAGAAAAGTATAAGTTAAACACACAAGCAAGTCTGATCAGAACTAGAGAAGACATTAATGTGATCAAGTATGTCATTAATTGATGATTCAGAAGAGTCAGAATGGAGGACACCACAGAATTACTCCAGATTTCAGAATTACTCCAGATTTATTTTCTCTGTTCTTTTTAACTCTGCTGTTTGGATGAGCCCATCTAGGGTTTCAGGCACACCACAAAATCTGATTAATTCCAGCAGGACCTGAAAGGCAAAATGACAAAACACAGTATAGACAATTTCCATGACCTTGCAGATAAAGACTGACCTGCAAAAAAACATGATTTAGCTGTGAATTTTCAAACAGCTGATTGCTTTGATCCTGGCTTTCTGCTCCAAGTTTAGGAGGTAGAGTAGGCCCTTTAGGTCTTACTTCATGGTGTGTTAGGTATCTCCAGGACCTTGGACAAATATAAAGATAATAGATTTATATTTTATTTAGAATTATAAATAGTAACGTCTCTTGGTTTTATCATTCAAATGCAAGTATTTTAGAAAAATATATATATGATCTGTTTTAAAAATTTTCTATGGATGAAAAATCAAACCCAAACCTTAGAAAATGGTTCCTGTAGCTGATAGTTCTTATTGCTGAAAATATGCATCTTGTTTCTGATAGGAATACTTCCAGCTTAATTTTTTTGATGTCTGATCTTATTACACCCATATCAGGTAAGTGGAATACCCTTCTGCATTATTTTGATGACTTACCAGAGTCAAGTCACTCCTTAGCTGTTTTCTTGCTTTTCTAGACATCTTGAGATCCCTTACGCCTTTCATAGAGCGGGTGATCTTGAGTGCTATCAGGAAGCACTTGCAAGAGAACCGGGTGATCAGGCCCAGTCAACACGGGTTCATGAAAGGCAGGTCTGGCCAGAGTAATCTGATCACCTTCTATGACCGAGTAACTAAACTCTTGGACGAGGGAAAGGCTGTGGATGTATCTTCCTGGACTTCAGTAAAGCCTTTGATACAGTTTCTCACAGCATTCTGCTTCGGAAACTGTCGGCCTCTGGCCTGGACAGGCGCACACTCTCCTGGGTGAAAAACTGGTTGGATGGCCGGGCCCAGAGAGTGGTGGGAAATGGTGATAAATCCAGCTGGAGGCCAGTGACAAGTGGGGTTCCCCAGGGCTCAGTCCTGGGTCCAGTCCTGTTTAATGTCTTTATCAACTACCTGGATGAAGGCATCGAGTGCTCCCTTAGCAAGTTTGCAGATGACACCAAGCTGGGAGGAAGTGTGGATCTGCTGGAGGGTCGGGAGGCTCTGCAAAGGGATCTGAACAGGCTGGACTGCTGGGCTGAGACCAAGGGCATGAGGTTTAACAAGGCCAAATGCTGGGTCCTGCACTTGGGGCACAACAACCCTAAGCAGAGGTACAAACTAGGAGAAGCCTGGCTGGAAAGCTGCCAGGAGGAGAAGGACCTGGGGGTGTTGATTGACAGCCAACTGAACATGAGCCAGCAGTGGCCCAGGTGGCCAAGAAGGCCAATGGCATCTTGGCTTGTATCAGAAACGGCGTGACCAGCAGGTCCAGGGAGGTTATTCTCCCCTTGTACTCAGCACTGGTGAGACCACACCTCGAGTACTGTGTTCAGTTCTGGGCCCCTCACCACAAGAGGGATGTTGAGGCTCTGGAGCGAGTCCAGAGAAGAGCAACGAAGCTGGTGAAGGGGCTGGAGAACAAATCTTACGAGGAGTGACTGAGAGAGCTGGGGTTGTTTAGCCTGGAGAAGAGGAGGCTGAGGGGAGACCTTATTACTCTCTACAACTACCTGAAGGGAGGTTGTGGAGAGGAGGGAGCTGGCCTCTTCTCCCAAGTGACAGGGAACAGGATGAGAGGGAATGGCCTCAAGCTCTGCCAGGGGAGATTTAGGCTTGAGATAAGGAAAAAATTCTTCACGGAGAGGGTGGTTAGGCATTGGAACAGTCTGCCAAGGGAGGTGGTTGAGTCACCGTCCCTGGAGGTGTTTAAGGTGAGGGTGGATGAGGTACTTAGGGGCATGATTTAGGGATTGGTGGGAATGGTTGGACTCGATGATCCGGTGGGTCTCTTCCAACCTGGTGATTCTGTGATTCTGTGAATAGGCCATATATATTTAAATCCTTTTATCTCTGACTCTTTCCAACTTGCTATTATTTATTCAACTGCAGAAGTACAACTGAGTCAAATGTCACATCTGTCAGATCTATGCTAGATGCAGATCATTGTGCTTCTGGACAGTGGTGTGTCTTTTATCTTCAGGATCCCTTTAAATCCCTGGAAGATATTCTTCAAAATCTCTGTTTCCTGAGCAACTGTCCTATACAGTAAATGGGCACAGTAAGTCTTCATTCCTTAAAGGATAAATATACAATATATATTAAGTATAGTTTGCCAACAATGAATATAGAAAGCAGTCAAGGGTACCCACTACCCAAACTTCTTCTGTCTTTGGTAATTCCTAGATTTCCCTACCAGTTTCAAACTCCAGTAATAGGTTTCTCTGCAGAATATTAGTAAAAAAGGTTAAATCTTAAGGCCAAAACTGAGCCCCGCAAAGTACCTCTAGAAGCACAGGACCTGAACGAACTGTCTCCTGTTGCAATTAGGGTTTGAGATCTATCAAATTTCCAGTTCTTAACAGATTTTACATATGCCAAGTGGATTTAATCAGCTTAAGACACCCTGTGTGACCGATACCTTTTTAAAGTGCCAACTCTATTAACAGTGTTGTCCCTATCAACAGCGAAAAGGTAAGTTTACTTTGACAGGATCTCCTTTCCATGAACCAGTGCTGATTGGTATTGACTATGTTAATGTCTTTATTAATCTAGTAAATTTGAACTGATGTAGTTATCAGCGGTTTATTATTATGCTAGGATTGATACAGTCTCCAATTCCAACTCACAGGCACCCTGGAATAATGAAATCCAATACTAATAGCCCTTGGGCAGCTTGGTTAAAATCCCAGGGTTCAAGTTATCCATTTAGCTTTAGTCACTTGCTGCTTAATGACCACAACAAGTATTAGAAGAGCAGAGGTATTTAATTTTCAGCACATAATAAGACAGTAACGCTAGGTTTTTCCAACGATTCAGTATGGATATATTTATTGAACAATTCTTCCCTCTGTCCTTTTACTTCCCTTATCGATATCCTACAATTTCTACCTTCTCATTTATACTTATTGTTAAAATCAGCGTTCTCTTTCCTTTGAATGTGTCAGGTTTCACTGTGCCTGGACACCCAGACATTAGCCTATAGGTAGTGACTCCTCCTCCAGGGTCAGTGGCTCAGTTGTGGGGGTTTGGGCCAAGACCAAGAAACACTCCACCAAATTTGTAAATATCAGTCATATTTTTACTAGAATTACTTCTTTCAATTTTTTTTTTTTACTTGCAGCTGATATCAGCCTTAGTAAACTGGCCATTGTAGGCAGCTCAACATGCATGTAATATGCCTACAAGTGTATATGTACATACATATAGATTTCCTTGTCAGTCTGCTGGGTTTTGTGTGCATATTATAAAATAAACATATTCCCAGTTCAATCCCTGCTTCTGTTTAATTTGGTCAGTAAAGGAGTAGCTAGAGATGTCTTTGGAAGATAAAGGAGCAGGGCTCTGGGAGCTGTAAAAGCCAAGCACCTGTTAGAACGCAGGACACTCCTCTCACAGCAGAAGCTGGATACCTGCCAGCTTCTCCTTCCCTCCCACACCAAGATTTTTTCAGCTGTTTCTGCAGCAACAGCAGTAGCAACTTTAACTATGAGAAGAGGAGAAGGACTCAGAGATATCTCAGAGAGTTATTTCCCCCACTCCCACGTGCCATTGGGAGCTACAAGGAAGCTTCTCAGAGCATCTTTGGTGTAAGAAGTGAGATTCCTTAAGTACCCTTTTTCTTAAATGATGAATAAAATACCTGGCCTGTAACTCAGAGAGCATTGTACCTCCATGGAGTAGGAACTTCAGAAGACTAGGTTAACTATGATGTAAAGGTTCAGATCGCATTGGCACGGTTTCTCACACCCAAGGAATAAAACCCAAAATCACTATTCAGTGTGAGGCAGCATCCTTCCTTTGAAAGAACCAGGGCTGGGGTGGCCAGTGTGGGGCTCTCAGGTTGCATGTTTGAGCATCTCATCCAGTCTCTATAGTACCTGTGATCTGTCTCGCAGTTCTCGGTCCAAGGGAAATGCTGGTATGCAGATTATGAAGCCAGCTGTACTAGCTGAAAAATGGAAACAGTATGAGGCCCTTTCTGAGAAGGATGGGTGAGCCAAAGTCATGAAAAGCCCTGCTCTGAACCCTAACCTTCAGCTGCTGCTAAAACCATTCAGAGTGCTGTTACTCCAGGAGCAGTCATACATATTCCATCTTCATTATAGCAAGAGGAAAGTATCTTCTGGTGGAAGCACCAGCCTGAGGCTATTCAGCTCTTGAATAAAGACCTTTTCTGTTCAACATACCTGAAGGTAACCACACACATTTTGCCACTGTGATCCATCTCCAGGTGGCAACGGGAGCTCAGGCTCATTGCTGATCTATGTGTAGTGTAAATTTAAATGAAATGGCTACACCTAGATTTTCTGACTGTAAGCTGAATCTTATCCCACTGTGGCCTGTTCCAAGCCACACTTTACCCTTGGACTATCATCTCTACAGGACATGGCCAAGACACACTGTCATTCTGAGTATAACCCTTCAAAGACCTCTGCTAACCAAAGAGGCCTCACCACCATCTTCATGCCCTCTTCCCTAAGGCTTTCCATGAATTCCTGACTCCTGTTTATTCTGGAAAAATCCACATTTCTCAGGCATCCCAGACCAGCTCAAATCCCTCCGATTTCACCTGCCTTGGATCTCAGCCCATTTGCACAGGACACCTGAGCTGACACTGCTTGAATTTTACCAAATACCTTGGCCTTAGCAAACTCAAAGCATCAGTATTTGACGCAATACGGGGTGACAGCCTCAGTTCATGATAATATTCAACGCATGTCCAAGAGGTCTTCTAAGCCATTAAGTGTCATCAGTAATGTCAACACAAAGGTCAGCAAACTTTGTGGGCAAACTCTGACCTCTTGGATAGTTCTTGATTTCCCAACACTCTTGTACTGCGACAACAGTGATACATTAACTTGATAGGCTTATGAAGGTTTGGCCTGAGGAACCTCTGTGGCTATTTATCTTCTGCCTTTCTTTTTCTTGTTGGACTTAGGAAGAAGACAAGTTTTCAGAGAGTTCAGTTGTTGTTGTAAATCATAATTTGCTCTGATGCAAAGTAAGCCAGGCAGAGTGAGCTGTGACTCTTCCTTCCTTGCTGTCTGGCATCACTTTCTCTAGTAAGCTGGACTCTTAAGTGGAGACAGTGCATTCAAGGTAAGGATATTACCTCAAACGTCCTCTCTATAAATAGGCCTGGCTGCCACCCCGAGGTTGATCATTCTGCTGTCAGAATATGGCTAAATGGCCACTTACAAATTCCAACATGTGCTTGATGTGGAGATTACAGCTGCTATACAAAACAAAGGAGCTTTCTCTTCTCACAACGTGCTGCTCTCTTTATGAGGCAGTTTGGAAATCTCCCATCTCTTGAGAGGGTTTATTTAATCTATGCCCTGCTGCTTCTTTTGTGAGAGGACAACACCGCTTCCCCAGACTTACATGAAATCAGGACCCTTGAATGCCTGCTTGGTGTTTTGAAAATCACACGGGAGGATTTGGGTTCATCTCTGGAGCAAAATGCAAAGGTACAGAGTTATGTACCCCCACAACATGGCCTCAATCTCTGCCATGGGAGCTTTAATCTGAACATTAGGAAAAAAAATTTTCACAGAAAGGGTCATTGGGCACTGGCAGAGGCTGCCCTGGGAGGTGGTTGATTCACCTTCCCTGGAGGTGTTTAAGGCACGGGTGGACGAGGTGCTAAGGGACATGGTTTAGTGTTTGATAGGGATGGTTGGATTCGATGATCTGGTGGGTCTTTTCCAACCTGGTTATTCTATGATTCTATGAACCCCTCACCCAAAAGAACAGTTCTTGGTTTAGGGTCAGGACCACGGTAACGTGGCATTAGTGGTAGCAATATTGTCTGTGAGTTATCATTAGAGGAGGGTGGCAAATATATTGGTTGTTACAAAAGCCGAGGTTTTGCAAAGAAAATAATTCAGTAAATGCTCCTGCACAGCTGCATTTTCTTACAGTAGTTTTAACAAGGCCAAAGAAAACTCTGTTTTTCTCGTACTTTGTTCTTACACTTTTTTTTCCCCTGCTTGAGGCATTTTGCAGAGGAAATGGGAATGGCTGCGCTCACTTGATGGATGTGGGAACTGAGAGATCAGATGAAGAGATGTTTCCTCCAGTCCCCCAGCAAGTCCAGGCAGGATTTGGAGCTGAGTGCCCCACCACGCAATCTCCAACAGAGGAGAGCTTCCCTCAAACTGAGGTATCACAACAAAAGGTGAGCATGATAGAACAGTAACTCCAAAACACCTGGAAAGCCGTTTTCTTGCTGGTGTGGTGGAACTGAAGCATGGCTAATTGAGAAACAATTTCTCTTTGAGTTCTGGCAATGGAATTTGGGTCTAATTTATTCACGTATGCTTGGCTGGTATCTACAGCTGCCATTGTGTCTCTACAAAAAAAAGTATAATTAACTTCCTCCTAGGCAGCCACAGGGCAGATGACCATCATGGGCTTGGCAGCAGCAAGCCAGATGGCATGGTGAAGGTAGTGGCTGAGGGGTGGCCATGTTCCCCCCACTACTGCCTTTGCTATGGGAGTTGGGTATGTTCTGTGGGTGGCCGGTATTTATATTTGCTTGTAAATTACGGCCTGCAAAATGCTAAACTAGTCTGGCTGCGACCTCAGAGCACAGCCTGGCTCCTGTGACCACAGGTTTGAGCCTTGCAAGCAGTTCAGTGCTCGCCTCTCAGTTACAAAAGAGCCCTTTGTGCATTTTCTCCTGCTCCTCCCAAGCTGTGCACTTTTCAGCTGCTCCATTGTACCGGTTTGTGCCTCAGCTTCATTGCTTCTAGCCATGCCAATGCTTGTGACTCAGCTGGACTCTCTTTCAGCTACCTAGAGCTCTTAGCCATCAATCAAGACACCTACCACTCTTCTCCTGCCATCTGCTCTCCCACCTGCCATTTGGTCACAAGTCTCACGGAGAACATCACCCAGGCAGTTCTTCCTCACTCTCACCACAGAAGCTCCTTCCTCCAGCAGAAGGAAAATGTGGCTCTTGGTGATGTAAATGCTGATGGTCTGCCCGTGTTTCAGCCTTCAAAGAATCATAGAATCATAGAATCGCCAAGTTGGAAGAGACCCACTGGCTCATCGAGTTCAACCATTCCTATCAAACACTAAACCATGTCCCTCAGCACCTCATCCACCGGTGCCTTAAACGCCTTCAGGGAAGGTGACTCAACCACCTCCCTGGGCAGCCTCTGTCAGTGCCCAATGACCCTTTCTGTGAAAATTTTTTTCCTAATGTTCACCCTAATCCTCCCCTGGCGGAGTTTGAGGCCATTTCCTCTTCATGGCCAGCAGCAGCTAACACCTCTCTCCATCTCTAGCATTCATAGCCTGAGTCACTAAACAAGTATCGCCATCATTTTAGGAAGGCAGGACTCATCATTCAGGCTTTCCTGGAGTTGTCTTCAACACCCAGCCTGGCATCCTCCCACGTCCTCGTTTCCCCACTTGCTGTGGCTGTATCAGTCCCTCAACCTCACCACATTACATGAGAGGGAAACCTCAGCTCATGTCTGTGACCATAAGCTCCATTTCCTTTCCGCTGCACTCATTTCCCAGCAATGGTGACAAGCAGCTTCGATTTACTGGCTCCAAGGGAGTTTTATGCAAGCCAGAATGTGACTGCAGCCAGGGGGCTGTGGTGTCTCCTTTCTACCTGCCACTGCCGCAGGTGTGGAAAGGCTGTACAGGTCGTTAGTGTGAGCAAACAGCCAAAGGGACATACTTTGCCACTTGTCTCACACTATTGCTACTCTCATTAGTGAATGATTTTTGATGGAGATGCGTGTGCACTAATGGGACACTGCCAGGCTAGAAGTAATTAAAAGAAGTTCCTTTCAGCATGTTATAATCATTCTAAATTATTAAACAGGACAGAATTTTTAAAGTCTAATTCACTTTTCCATTATTTATGCTTTTTGCTTCAGTTTTATCTCATCTTTTGAGAAGCGTGAATTCACCAGAAAATGTCACTTTCAGGTTATGATGCTGTCAGTGTTGGAGACTGCCAGGCCCCTAATATTACTTATTTAAAAAGCTTGGTTGAGGCTTGATCTTTTCTTCTTTCCATGCACAAAATTTAAATTTCAGGCCACTTTTAGCACTGCATCTACAAGCCGAGGAATTTTTCCAGTTGCAGCAAAAGGCCACTTAGGATCAGAGCAAAAAGTCAGCACTTCAAAGGTACAGGATAGGGAGCAGCACATGGGCAGACCTGTCCGGCAGTAGGTATGTGATCAAACAGATAAGCGTCCCTGCCTGCAACCCAGTGCTGCCTTCCAGACCTTGCTAATACATCCCAGTTCTAGCAGCAATCCTCACTTCTTAAATGCTCTGAAACAAAAGGGTTTTAAACCATAATTTACTGTTTCTTTTTTCGACATCTTTCTAAATCGGTTCAATATGGTCTCGAACCACCGAATTGAAGTGTTTGACTTGCTTCCAAATCGAAGGGTTGATAAAAAAAATAAAAAGAAAAGGTGGAGGGAGAAGAAAATTCAAGAAAAAGAGAAGTGCTCTGGTAGTTTAAATCAGTCAGCCCTGCAAAGTGATTTAAAACCAGCGGAGCATTTCAAGTTTTCATAAGCACTTAGCTTTGGAAGCAGTCCGAGTCCTGGACACGTGCATTTGTGGAATCATTTACCACTATTAGAGAGTTTGAATGGTGCTTGAGCTCTCCCTCTGCCCCGATAAGCACTTAGATTGCCTATGATTAGTAGGGTGGTTTCAAGCTTGTGCACAGTTGAGAACGATTATTTTAAAACATGCCATCGCCTGTCCCTATCTCTGAAGATCTGAGATTTTCCAAATTCATTAATTCTTTCAGCTCATCTGGATGGAAATTACTAACTAGATGTAGTTACCTCAGTGCAATTTTACAGCGTGTGTCACAGAGAATAATAGATGTTTTCAACCAGGGCAGATGGAGCAATAATGTGCATGCCACAGAGCACTCCTGTGGTGGGTAAGACCTGTTATTAAGATATGAGCCTCTGTGCTCCAGCCGTGGACTGGGAAATTCTGGTTTTAGATGCCCTGAAGCTTCCTTGAGCTGGAAAGGGCAGAATGGCACTACTTGATATTCCCATGTGTTTTACAGTATTGTACGGCATTGTACTGATGGACAATACTTGGTTAACCTAAGTCCACGTTCTTGCACCAGCATGTAGGTAGTCAATGAGGTTGTCAGATAGAGATGTGCAAAGAGGTGATCTTTCAGGTCTGCAGGCTGACCCAAGGAAGTTAAAAAAGTTGTAAGAATTCAACATGACTAAAGATGGAAATATTTTTCTTTTCTGAGCTAAGCAAAAATCTGAAAGAGGTAACCTTTTTTCTTGTATTTTTCTTTGTAAGTTTTTTTGGTTGCTAACTGCACACAAATTTTGAAATAAAATTCTGTTGCAATAAGACAAATGGAAATGCTTTGACTTGAAATCATCTCAGCAATTTCCCTTAGGTCTTTTGCTGAGGTGGTAAAACCAGCAGAAAATACAAACCCTAATTCCTAGTTTTCCATGGAAATTTTTGCCTAGCAAAAGAAAAAAACAAACAAACAAACCACATAGTCCAGTATAAAAGTGACATGAAATGCCCAAATTTGTGCATGAAGCAAACTCAGTTTGTGACGGCTGCTCTGCCATCCAGCCCCCTGTGAAACAGAGCTTTGCAGAAGCCCAGAGCTCTGCTGTTGCCAGTAGGGAAGAAAACAGGAGTTTGAACTTTAGAGAGGGTCCCTAGATTCTTCCATGTGGAAAATCAGAACAATCTGGCTAGCTAAGAGGTCAAATTGGAGGCATAAGAAAGATAATCCCACCCCTGCCTCCTCCCAGACATACAACCAATGGTCTCCAACGGTCCTGGACTGCTTCCGAGCTCCCCCAGCCTATCTCAAGGCATGACGAGCTAACTTGTCTCTAAAAAGAAAAAAAACAGAGGGAGCTTTCCCTTGCAGACCAGTGATGGGAGTGGTGATGCTCTACCTGTCTGTGGGGCCACTGAGCTCCCCACTCGGGGATAATCTCTATGCTATCTATGAAGGTTATTAAGGGTCCTGCAGCCAGATTTGGGTCCCCAGCCTGCCCAAGTCTTGGTCAGGTGCCTGTTCATGATGGCTCTGCTCCATTTTGCTAGTTAGTTTGCAAAGGAAGGGTCTGGGGGAAACCAGATGTTTCAGTGTCATTGCTCCTTGGGAGGCTGCAGTCCCAGTCATCCCTGTGTAGGTGAGGATGCTTCGTCTCATTTCCCCAGTGATAAGCCTGTAGCTTGTGTGTCTGGCCCACCACTTTGGAGAAACAGATACCTCCAGAGGATGGTTCACCTGACCCAGCTCCCTGTTTTCAGATGAGATTACTGTCTTCTTTGTAAAGGCTGGATGATTCAGATGGAGACATCTGTACTACAGAAACCTAAAATCAGGGCAGATGACTCCTTTCCAGCCTACCAGATCTTATCAGCGTACCCTGCAACCCCACCGACTCACACACAGTTACCTTCCTGGCAGCTGTTTTACGGGACCTGAGGGACTGTTTAACTTTCTGCAGATCATACAGGTTGTCTGCAACAACCCAAACCAAAACTGGGTCTTACAAGACATGAGCTAACATATTAAATATGTTCATGGTTTCTCTGGCATAGTGAACGTGCTCTCTTCTGTGCTTGTCTGTGGTCTTGGTCTGCAGAGCACTTCATGCACAGTACTGATATCTATAACACTGTCAACTCTTTCCAGGTATTTAAGAAAGCAGATAGGTGCTGATTTCCTTACATAAGTAATGTCATGATCTTTAAAATCATTCTTTAAAGAGTCTGCAGGCTGTGTGCAAGTATCCTGAGATGATGGTGGTATAGGACTAAACAGGGCAGGGTTATGGCTCTTAATTTTTACTGCAAAGGTCTGTGTGTTCCTCTAATCCCTCACCAAACTTCAGCTACTTGAATTGCAATCTTTCATTCAAATACTTGTATGAAAAGTTTTATTTCACAAGAACTAATTCAGAGAATGATTTTGAGAGGAATGCCAAATAAAAACTTCAAAATCATTGATTTTACATGTCCAAGATTCCAGTGTCCTAAAGAAAGTACAGAAGAAGGCACTTCCTCATCCATACCTTTGTGAAAAAAAAAAAAAAAAATCCTTCTTCAAAATGGGGGCTGGGATTCAGTCCTGCCCTGCAAACAGCTTTGAGCTGTGCTTATGCATTAATGTAAAACAGAGATTCATTTGTAGAGTTTGTTGGGGTTTTTTCCCCTAGATGCCTGTGTCTCTTTTACCTCATTTTACAATCCTAACAGAGGAGGAAAACACACCTGAATTTGCCATGGTCTGGAAGGAGAAAGTCATTCTCATTATTAAGCTGTTATTTTTATGAAACCATAACTTACAGACTCTCAATACTTATGTTATAATAGTCAAAAAACAGGATGCGATCCCATAAACCATTCTTTATAGTAACCAGATGGTCATCAAGACTGCAAAGGTACCTGACAGTGCGTATTACAGGGAAACACCTGTATGAACCTTAACCATCTCTGTGCCAGCTCTGCCAGCAGGGTGACCTCTCCTGCAAAAGCTGAGTAGTTGTTTGGGGGGGGTGCTCTCATATTCATCCTCCCAGACGTGTTAACTAATTCTGTCCTGTGGCAGGGATGTGTTACCAGCCCTGACTATCTCCCTTTTATTTTTAACCCCTTCATTGGACATAATGTGGGTAGGTGAAATATTTACTCCAGCTTTCCTCCACCCATTAGAAAACTGAGCTGACTTTTTCTTGGCTTCCTGTGTTATTTTTGCCTTCTCTTGGGAGACACCAGTGCGAAGACTCTTCGGCAAGTCCCAGACTCACAGTGGACGGTGCTACAGGCTCACATCTGCTCTGAGACCCTCCAAGCTGGCAGAGGATGCCAGGTCCCACCAGCCTTTTCTATGGCACCCAGTGTAATTCCTCTTGGAGGCCCTTTCCTCCCCATGTTGTGGCTGTTGGCTCTCCTCCTTGCACTGCTGATAGCCAAAATGAACTTGTGGATTACTTCAGCGCTAGCTCATGTTACCTTGACGAGGAGAAGTCAGCAAGCAGTCTCTGGAGAGTGTTGGCTGGCTGAGGCAGAAGGATGCTCAGAGAGGGTGTCGAGCAGGGGATTTTCAGTGAAAAGAGGAACCTAACCAGGCACTTGTGTCAGTGCTGTTGGCAAAGCATCTCCATGACTAATAGTTCCTGACAGCAACAGGTTCACAGTACCTGATGTGGCAGGGAGGTACTGTTGCTGAAAGGTTTCTGTCATCTCTCCTAAAATTCAGAAACGGGCAGGTTTTGCTGTCTGAACCAGTAATAAAGTAGAAAACAAAACCCCTATGACTAAAAACACAGTATTGATTTTGCAAAGGGAAATGCTGCTGTTTCAAACCTGTTTTGATCCATGAGTATCCCACCCTCCTTACAATATCCTGCAACAGCTGAACATTCAATTAAAATATTGTTCAGAATCACTATTTCAGGAGACGCAACAACTTCCAAGAAACAACTGCTGTCATTGAGCTGTTGGGAGAAGCATTTTACTAGATACTATTTCTCTTTGCCCCAAACGGGCTTTTTTAACCTGTGAAACAATATCCCCATATGACATCATTGAGCTCTATGTCTTCTGAGAAGGGGAGAAGCACTAGACTCCAGCAGTACCCCTCTCCCCTAACAACCTGATGTGACCTTCATTTATGTGTCAATGTCCTGCATGTCCCAATTCCCCTGAAAAAAAGAAAAAAAAAAAAAAAAGCACACTTTCTCATGGGTTGTGTCCTCAGAAAGCCAAATCTCGCTCAGTTTCTCAGAGGATGAGTCATGCGTTGGCCTCACAAGCATCCTGCCTCTCACTGCTGAGCCTATAGCAGGATGGATGAAGGGCAAGAGGATGTTTAGCTGAGAATTTCCGAAGAAAGGTGAATGTGTCTTGGCACTGAAGTCATCAGCACCCCCACTGCATCAGCACGCTTTGTAACCTTACATCATTTTGCTGGTGATTGCTGTGGGTGTGGAGACACTGTGCTGAGC
Organism: Clamator glandarius; assembly: GCA_033459285.1. NCBI lineage: Eukaryota > Metazoa > Chordata > Aves > Cuculiformes > Cuculidae > Clamator > Clamator glandarius. The sequence goes on along the minus strand of JAUNZM010002044.1, from coordinate 7,216 downwards.
ACTACAGAGGAGAAAATGCAGCCCATCCTTCCACTAACACCTTTGAAATGGGATAAGCCCTCTAAATAATGAACACGGGCAAGTATTCTTTTTTTTTTTGCCCTAAAGCAAAAGATATACTACAGTCCTAAAAAGCGATAAATGGCATTGAGGGTTCCTGTAACAAGTTGCTATTTCTACACTTTTTCTAGAAGTTTTAAGTTGTGTAGCTGTGTATTTTTGTGATTTCATTGCAGGTATATACTACTGACTTCTTTAGTCTAAATGCTGAGGAGTGACATTCTAGCTCAGATAGTACTGTCATTTGTCAAAGATCATGGTTTACCTTTGAAAATAGCAGTCAAAAGTGACCAGGTTAATTCAAGTTTGGGGAAATTTGAAAGTCCTTTGATTGCCAGAAGCTGAAATAGCTTCAAGACTGCCTCTCTATGCTCCTCCTCTCTGTGCTTTGTCTCTGCATCCTCTTGTTCTCCATTCTCTACATCTCCATCCCCTACATCTCCATCCCCTGCTTCTCCTTCTCCACCCTCTGCCCCACAACAGGACTGCCTATACCCACATCATTTCCAACAGTGACACCTCCAGCCCACCAGTTGCCCCTTAGAATTTCTCTCTAATGTCTCTAATACATCACTGCAGGATGACTCTACATCTGTCCACCAGCACCTCCACTTCTATTTTGCACCGAGCTTCCAGACACTTGTTGAAAATAGTTGACAGCTCATGTCTATTCCTGAGAAATCAAATGCTGCAAGGTATCTGGATTGGAAAGGGGAGAAGGAACAGTGGAATGTGTTGATTTCCAGGCTATTCCAGTATGATATCAAAGCATGAGGGAAAAAGAGAGGATGGGGTGTTGCCAATGCTTTCGAGCTTAGGGCTGGTACCTATAAATAGAGACACCCAAAATTATTCTTAGAAATTGAGTCATTAGTTCTTAATATTTCTAGTAAGTCAGTGGGAGTTGTGTTATTTAGGACAGAAGCAATAAGTGGGTAGGCCCACACGAAAAGTCAGCTTCAAAAAGCGATTACTAGCCCTTTCAGCGTTGAGCAATGTTTTCCTTAACAGGAAGATGTGTTTAACCATGAGATAACTTATTCAAATCAGCTGTGCACAGCCCTTTGTGGTTATAAAGGCACAAAGCCAGCACCTCACTGCCTGGCTGGTCCCCTTTGCAGTCAACAAGTTTTCTCTGCTGTTTTTTTTTTTTGCATCCAGGGGCAGCTTAGTCTTGGTGAAAGCACTGGTCAGGAGGGCAGTGGAGGTGGATTAGGAGGAGTTAATCTCTGAAGCCTTGCTGAGAGGGTTAGGGAGGTGGTGTAGGTCCAAGTTTATTGCAAACAGAAGTTTGGTGGCACCTCATTGTGCAGCATTTAGGCCTGTGCATGAGGATAAATGTGGGTGTTCCAATGGCAGCGGGTTTTTTTGTCCATTGGTAAGTGTGGGTCAGCACAAAGTGCAGAGCCGAGGGGTGATTTTCACCTTGCTTTCTGCCTTTTCGCCCTTGGCTGCAGCCAAACCTGTTCAAACTGTGGCTCCTCCACACGAAGAGGGAAGTGGGGTTTTCCCTGCCACTCTTGTGGAGCTGATTCCTGCATCTGCTCTGCAAAAGTCACTTTATGCAGGCAGGAAGAGGATGAGTAACGGAGCCCCAGAAGTTTTTCCCCTTGCAGATTTATGGTCCTTTCCCTGTGTGAGGGCTAAGTTCTTTCCCTGAGCAGAATTCCTAAATCAATAGCTTGATTAATAGCTGAGAAACATTTTTTCCACTGAGTCTGGAAGGACTTTTCACACGATATTAGCCAAGAGTCAGAGAAGGCCTACAGATTTGTTTTAAATTATATAAAGTAATCAGTTTTAAGAGTCAGATGAATAAAACAACCTTCCTGGGTGTTCAGTCATACAAAAGGGAACAAAAAAAACCCAAAATGTCTGAGATACTCTTGAAGTCTGAGTTTCTCTTTAATTCACAGCATGTCAAAATATGTGACTAATGACCATCTCAGATTGCATAAAGACCTGAACTAGTAGAGGTCACCTTAATTTCCTCCACCTTAACTAGTGCATCTCTGATAAGCAGTGTATGTATTACAAGATGGGAATAAGCCAAAACAGAGCATTCCTCATCTGAGTACACACAGGATGAAGGAGGGGGGAAAAAAAAAATCTTTCAGGAATTAGTATGGCTGTAGTGTGTTTCCCAGAGTGACTTCTGTTCAGACAAGCATAACATTTTCAATTTCCCTTGAACATTTTTCAATGGGTTAGTTTTTCTTTAAAAAAAAAAAAATCAAAACAAAACAAAAATAACCCCTAGTCCATTCAGAATGTGGGGCTGGTTCAAGATTCTCTTTTGGAAAGTCTGATGCTATATGAATTTCAGGTTCATTTATAAGCAACACTGTATTGTGCTAGAGGATGGAAGGCACGGGGATAAGACAGGCTGTCCCAGCCTTACCAGGAGAAATTACCTGCTGTGCCTTTAGTCTGTGTGTAGCTTCAATACAGATGATTACTGCATGAGAAGAGAAGGAAATGGAAACAATGCATGCATTTTGGTGGATTTCAAAGCAGTGCACAAGTACGCATTGGATAGTTTGTTGGAAATGCCCAGGTGTGTTCAGAGTATTGACAGCTCCTGGTGCCAGTTGGAAACGGTGATTTATCTTTCAGCCAAAAGAGACTGACTCCTCCTTTCAATTCCTGCCTGCCCCAAGACCTTCATGGGAATCTGTCAGCCAAGAAGAGGTGTTTTCCCACTGGCAAGAGAGAAGGTTTCTCCCTTTGCAGCTTGGGAAGCACAGGAATTAATCCTTTTGTGGATATTTTTGGAAGGTCTGTTCTTCCACAGGTGTCTGAGGTGTGCTGAGCCGGAAGATGCTCAGGAATGGGTGTTTGCATGGTAACACTTCCAGACCATCTCCAATCCCTCACCCCAATGGCCACCAGGTAACTTACCCCAAAGGCACACACATGCCAGCTCAAGGTTTGACGGAGAAGAGAGAGATTTTGGCCAAGTCTTCCTTGCAGAGATGTGGCCTTGCACACAGCCAGAGCTAGCTAAGGGCATGACCTCTTGAGTTATGGGAACATGAGAAACCATCTTGTGTTCCAGAATACTTTACATCAAATCAGAGTTGAAGACAGAACAAATTCTTATTGAACACAGATCTGTTTCGAGGTTAAACTTGACACAGAACCAAATGGCTTGCTCTTGCTGTGGTGCAAGGTCTGGGTTTATCATTTCTGCTGATAACGTAGCCTCCAGCATATTGTAACATCAGAACTTGCTCCAACACAGAAAAAGTACATTCACTTCTTCATGCTTTACAAACCAGCACTTGTGCTAGCTACGAGGGACCCTGCCATGATCAGGACTTGAGAGTATGGATACTTGAGGGTATCAGCGCAGATTTAACTGCTTGCATGAGGAGGAGATGAGTCCTGGACGCCCTGGATTGGTCTCCATAGACTGCAAAGGGAGACTGGGGAGACTGGCTGAGATGGGCAATTTAGGTGTCTGCTCTTGTCAAATGAGTCACACCCAAAATATTCAAAGGCATTCTACTGCCTGCAAACACGCAGGCTTTCCCATGAAACCTCCTGTTTACTATTTGAATGATGACTCCAAATCTGGTTTTGCATGATAGAAATCAAGCCTATCCTTACTTTGGAGTAATGAGTGCTGTTTATCAAATCGGTTTATTCTTTACGTGGAGTAAATGTCAAGGGGTTTTTTCACAACTAAAATTTTACAGGAGAATAACATGGAAGCCCCAGGAATAGCATCAAATTGAAAGAAAATTATTTTCTACTAAGACCCAAATGATGGTCATGGAAACACACCAGGAGAAAATATGAATACCCAGCAGTTGGACACAACTGCACATAATACCCCAGGTAGTATTCCAGTTCTAGAAATTTAAGCCAGAATTTAAATTTTTGTGCAGAAAACAATTTAATAGATTGTTTGCTACGTTTCTTGGCAGGTTTTTCCAGCTAAATCACTTTGCAATCCATTCTCACATCTGCTGGTGAAGGGGAAATGAATCCTGTTGAAAGCGTAGACAAGCATGGAAGAAAAAAAAAAAGTGAATGATCAGAAATTGTAACTCTGCAGCACAAGGGCAGAATAAACATGACAGGCAAATAGGAATGCATCCTTCCTATGTTAAAGTCACTGCAGGGAAGGTGAGGACAGGGAGCTAAAGCCAGATGCATCTTTGCCCTAAAGCATCCCAAGGGACACTACTGACCATTACAATTTCCTTCCTGGTCTCTCCCTGTCTTTTTGCACCTAACAGGAGCTGAACTGGTTTTGAGGATGTGCAGAAAACCAGCAGGACTGTTCTGGGGCCTACGAGAACTGGCTGTGAAGACCTAGTATTCTTCTTGTGATATTGCTACACGGTGTAACCACAACATTTAGTTTAGTTGATAAGACATGGCAGCGTAATCTACTGAGCTGGACATGCCCTGAAATCTGATTAGCAAAGCATGACACTCGAGCCAGCCAACATTTATTGAATCAAGCAATTTTGGATGGTTAAAAATGACCTTTACCCTAAATTAAAGACTCGCAGCAACATCTTACTTTGGTCTTCTTTTCTTTTTCAGCAAAACACATCCCAAGCAACAACAACAACAAAAATACATCGAGCTTTCATTCATCTTCCCCCTGTTTTTTGGAAACAGAAAGAAAGCAGTTTCCTGTATGTGAACAAATAATGGATGGATGTTTGCACTGATATAGCTGAAAAATGCCATATTAACAAACAGCTCTTGTCTAAAAATTGTTGAATGAAAAGATTTACTATTCTGTTCATGAAAAGATCTCTATGCGGATAAATAATTGTATGTAACTGCTCCTGCTGACTGCTCTTAAAATATAAGCAGCTCCCAGCAGCAGGGAAGGGCACAACCTATGAATGGATCTCATCCAGCCTTGGGCAACTTAGATGGGGGATAACTTAGGATGTAAGAGTTCTGCTCATGGGGATCTCCAGGCACAACTCTTTTGGGTGGTCTCTTCTGAGTGTTTTGAACTAAGCTTTGCTTTCAGGAATGCTGCTGTCATTTTCTTAGACTCAAAATGTCATTGCTGCACTCTTTTACAGGAGAGGGCTGGTGGGCCAAATGCTGGGACTGTGGTTACCATACCCCAGGGCTGCACAGACCTGGACTCTCTCTTGGTCTTCTCCAAGTGCCTCCCTCTCCCCACATTGCTTTTAGTGCTATTTGTTTGCTTGTTTATTTGTTTCACCAAAAGAACATTCCCAAAACAAGCCAGGTAAGGAGTAAATACTGAGATTTTTTCAGGTCCTCTAAGACTGAATGATTGGAGCTCGTTACAAAGGGAATCTTGAAGACAACTGTGGAGGTTCAGAGACCTACTAGGGAAATGCCACAGGGGTTTTACAATGGGGTGAGCTATACTTGCCCTGTGTCCACCTCTAAGTGTAAGCTCTGCACCACAGAGGGAACTGACTGCTCATCCGCACTTGCGCTCTGCTGTCTCACTGCTAGCTTTGTACTTGTATGCATGTAGGGAGAGCAACTTAAGGTCTGAAGCTGCCCCTCACCGAGGTCGTAAATGCATCTTCACCAGCTGTCAGCAGCATGCAAAATTCAATCCCAGCTCCTCTGGCATTTGGATCTGAGGTCTGTGTCTGAGTAGGGTCCAGCTGTGGTGGTTGGACACAAAGTCTTCCTTCCTCAAGCATCAGAGACACGGGATCACAGCCCCCCTCCTGCAGCAAGTTCAACCAGATCTGACATGCCCCTTTTAGAATCATAGAATGGTTTGAGTTGGAAGAAACCTTTAAAGGTCATCTAGTCCAACACTCCTGCAATGAGCAAGGACATCTTGAACTAGAACAGGTTGCTCAGAGCCCTGTCCAACCTCACTTGAATGTTCCCAGTGATGGGTTATCTGCAACTTCTCCTGGCAACTTGTTCTAGTGTTTCACTACCCTCCTTGTAAAAACATTCTTCCTTATATCTAGTCAGAATCTCTTCTCTTTTAGTTTGAAACCATTGCCTCCTCTTCTGTCACAACAGACCCTCTTAAAAATGTTGTCTCCATCATTCTTATAAGCCCCCTTTAAGTACTGAAAGGCTGCAGTAATGCCCACAGAAGATATAGGCTGTGTGCCAGTTTTCCTGATGCCTTGTGCCCTCCTGCCCTTCCCCCAAGGCACCATAAGCCCCTTCTCTTTGGAGGAAGGGGTTTGCATCCAGCAGAAACACTCACTTTTTCCAGTTCCCCTTTTTCCTTCTTGTTCTGCAGGAAATTTCTCAGTTTTCAGGTTAAGAGGAGATTGAAGAAGTTGATGCAAAAGGGTTATTAAAGAGAGAAATTCCACATCCATCTCAGGAAGTCCCTGAGCTGCAAAAGGCTGAGGCTGGGGGAGATCCTGGGGGAAGGATCACCTCCTCTCCCAGTTCCTATATCTCTGCCTTGGAATCTGTGTTTGGTTGCTGCTGGGTACTAGGCTAGCTGGCCCTTTTTGCTCAGCCCAGTTCAGCCACTCTGATGCTCACCGCTGCAGTATCTCCAGCAGCCAAGCTCAAAGCAGAGCTTCTGCGGGGTGAGTGGTGGGGAGGAGGGTTGATGGTGTTTGCCATCACATCCAAAACTTTGGTTTTCACTTTTATTTACACTCAGTTCTTCAGACAAAGCCTGACCCTTGAACACAGCACTTTGCACAGGATGGAGACCAATATTTTTGCTTTGGAACAGGGATTGGAGGCTTCTGTACATTAACCTATGTGGCTCCAGGGTCAGGCCTCTACTTGTGTATCTGTGAATATAAAAATAAATATGCAGTGCTTGTGTGTTTCTGTGTGTGGCATATAATAGCCTAAAAGTTATTTCTTCCAAGCTCATTTACTGAACACTTTTAAGCAGTGAATGAGTCAGGGAAAAGCTGGGGCAATTAGCGAATAAGTTAAAAAAGAAGAATATTTTTGTGTGTGTGTTTGTGCAACTCCAGAAGTGAAGAGCAGTTAAAAGCACAGCACAAAAACCACCAAAAGACCAAGAGCAACAATAGAGAGTTTTCCTTCCTGTATGTTTGTTACAGTTCTTGCTGGCCATGCAAAAAAAAAAAAGCCAAAATAAAATCTGGCACACAGGTCATTATGTTCTTCGGGAATCAGAAATAGACTGAGTGGGCTTGGTAGGCAAACACACATTTCACAAGTTCCTTCT
>JAUNZM010002043.1:0-63996 GCA_033459285.1 Clamator glandarius | reverse complement strand
TATTTGTGCACAAATACTGAGTAATTGGGGAGTAATGACCCCAAGTTTGGAGGAAATGACTTAAAATCTGGGGACAATTACCCAAATTTGGGGACAATTACCCCAAATGTGGAGACAACACCCTACCCCTAACCATAAAACACTAACCCCAAACCCAACTCCAATTTTTGGACACTTACCCAAAATCTGGAGATAATTCTTCAAAGTTTGTGGACAATTGCCTAAAATTGGAGGACAATTACCCAAGAGTTTGAGACAATTACCCCAAACTGGGAGACAATTGCCCAACATTTGGAGAAGATGACTCAAAATAGTCTGACATTTACCTCGATTTGGGGGAAACTACCAGGATTTGGAGAAAATGATGCAAGATTTGGGGACAATTACACAAAATTGTTGGAAAATTACGCCTGATTTTGAGACGACTGTCCAGATTTTGCTGGAAAATACCCCAAATCTGCAGACATTTACTCTAAACTTGAGGAAAATTACCCGAGACTGGGGACAATTCTACAAAAATCGAGGTAAAATGGTAAGAAATGTTGTGGCAATTACTTAAAACTGGAGGACAATTACCCCACATTTGGGGATAATTAGAGAAAGTCTGGGACATCTGCACAAAATTTGAGGAAAATGACAAGATATTTGGGGACAGTTACTCAAAATTCTGAGACAACTCCCATAAACTCGGGCGCACTTCCCCTAAACCCGGGGACTATTACAAGAGGATTTGGTAAAATTACTCAAAATTTGGAGGCAATTTCCCAAGACTTTGGGACAATTTCTCAAAATTTGTGGTAAATTACCCAACATTTTGCCGACAATTACCACAAATTTTTGGCCACAATTACCTGAAATATGGAGAGAATTACACAAATTGTGGCAAAATTACCCCAAATTTGGAGGCAGTTACCCCAAATTTCATAAGGATTATTCAAAATCTGGTGACAATTACGCAAAATGCGTGGCAAACTACAAGAATTTTAGGGACAATTACCCAAGAGTGGGAGACGGTTGCCCAACATTTTGAGAGAATGCTCCACATTTTGCGGCAGTTACCAAACCTATGAGCACAATTACTCTAAATTTCAGGAAAGTGACCCTAATTTGGGGACAATTATACAAAATTCGATGAAAACAATAAGAAATCTTGTGAAAATGACTCAAAATTTGGTGACAGTTACCCCAAATCCGTCGACAATTAACAAAATTTGGAGAAAATGTCCATCGTTTTGAGATAGCTCCTCAAAACTGGGGGGGCAATTACCCGAAGTTTGCAGATAATTTCCCGAATTTTGAGACAGTTACCGAAAATTTGAGGAGGATTACCCAAAATTGGGAGAGAATTACTCAAAATTTGAGGGCAATTACCCCAAATTTGGAGAGAATGACTCAAAATTTGGGAAAAAGGACTCAAAATTTGGTGACAATTACCCAACAAGGGGGGGACAATTACTAAAAATGTGGGCAAACTTACCTAAAATTTTGAGGCAATAACCCCACATCGGGTGAAAATTATGCGACATTTGGGGACAATTATCCACCATTTGGGGACAAATACACCAAATTTGAGGAAAATTATTAGACATGTTGGGCCAATTACCCAAAATTTGGAGACAGTTACTCAGGATTTGGGGACAATTACTCAGATTTGGAGACAATTGCTGAAATTTGGGGAAACGACAGAAAATTTGGGGACATTTACAAAAAATGGGGCAAAATGACCCCCTATTTTGGGACAATTTCCCCAACATTTGTTGAAAACGACACACCGTTTGGAGACAATTACGCCAAAATTAGAGACAATTACTTAGAATTTGGGGTCAATTACCCAACGTTGGGTGACAATTTCCCTCCGTAGGAACACAACTACCAAAACTGTAGAGACAAATACACGAAACTTGTGGAAGATTTTAATGACTTGAATCACCATTGCCCATAACTTTGAGACAAATTAGAAGACAATTACTCCAAATTTGGTTACAGTTACTGAGAATTTGGGACAATTACACAAATTTTCGGGAAAATGACACAAAATTTGTGGGAAGATACACACAATTTTGAGACAATGCCTAAGAATGTGGCAAAACGCCTCAACAATTTGCGACGATTATTACAAATCTGGGGCTAATGACTCAGAACCTGGCGGGCGACGATTACTAGAAGTTTTTAGGCAGATATTTCAAATTTGTGCACAATTACTGAAAACTTGGGGTTAATGACCACAAGTTTGGAGGAAATGACTTAAAATCTGGGGACAATTACCCAAATTTGGGGACAATTACCCCAAATGTGGAGACAACACCCTACCCCTAACCATAAAACACTAACCCCAAACCCAACTCCAATTTTTGGACACTTACCCAAAATCTGGAGATAATTACTCAGAGTTTGTGGACAATTGCCTAAAATTGGAGGACAATTACCCAAGAGTTTGAGACAATTACCCCAAACTGGGAGACAATTGCCCAACATTTGGAGAAGATGACTCAAAATAGTCTGACATTTACCTCGATTTGGGGGAAATGACCCAGGGTTTGGAGAAAATGATGCAAGATTTGGGGACAATTACACAAAATTGGTGGAAAATTATGCCTGATTTTGAGACGACTGTCCAGATTTTGCTGGCAAATACCCCAAATCTGCAGACATTTACTCTAAACTTGAGGAAAATTACCCGAGACTGGGGACAATTATACAAAAATCGAGGTAAAATCGTAAGAAATGTTGTGGCAATTACTTAAAATTGGAGGACAATTACCCCACATTTGGGGATAATTAGAGAAAGTCTGCGACATCTGCACAAAATTTGAGGAAAATGACACGATATTTGGGGACAGTTACTCAAAATTCTGAGACAACTCCCATAAACTCGGGCGCACTTACCCTAAACCCGGGGACTATTACAAGAGGATTTGGGAAAATTACTCAAAATTTGGAGGCAATTTCCCAAGACTTTGGGACAATTTCTCAAAATTTGTTGCAAATTGCCCAAAATTATGCCGACAATGACCACAAATTTTTGGCCACAATTACCTGAAATATGGAGAGAATTACACAAATTTTGGCAAAATTACCCCAAATTTGGAGGCAGTTACCCCAAATTTCAGAAGGATTATTCAAAATCTGGTGACAATTACGCAAAATGCGTGGCAAACTACAAGAATTTTAGGGACAATTACCCAAGAGTGGGAGACGGTTGCCCAACATTTTGAGAGAATGCTCCACATTTTGCGGCAGTTACCAAACCTATGAGCACAATTACTCTAAATTTCAGGAAACTGACCCTAATTTGGGAACAATTATACAAAATTGGATGAAAACGATAAGAAATCTTGTGAAAATGACTCAAAATTTGGTGAGAGTTATCCCAAATCCTGGGACAATTAACAAAATTTGGAGAAAATGTCCATCATTTTGAGATAGCTCCTCAAAACTGGGGGGGCAATTACCCGAAGTTTGCGGATAATTTCCCGAAATTTGGAGACAGTTACCAAAAATTTGAGGAGGATTACCCAAAATTAGGAGAGAATTACTCACAATTTGAGGGCAATTACCCCAAATTTGGAGAGAATGACTCAAAATTTGGGAAAAAGTACTCAAAATTTGGTGACAATTACCAATCAAGGAAGGGGACAATTACTAAAAATGTGGGCAAACTTACCTAAAATTTTGAGGCAATAACCCCAAATCGGGTGAAAATTATCCGACATTTGGGGACAATTATCCACCATTTGGGGACAAATACACCAAATGTGAGGAAAATTATTAGACATGTTGGGCCAATTACCCAAAATTTGGAGACAGTTACTCAGGATTTGGGGACAATTACCCAAATTTGGAGACAATTGCTGAAATTTGGGAAAACGACAGAACATTTGGGGACAATTACTAAAAATTGGGGCAAAATGACCCAATTTTTAAGGGACAAATTCCCTAAAATTTGTCGAAAAGGACACACCGTTTGGAGACAATTACGCCAAAATTGGAGACAATTACTTAGAATTTGGGGTCAATTACCCAGCGTTTGGTGACAATTTCCCTCCGTAGGAACACAACTATCAAAACTGTAGAGACAAATACACGAAACTTGTGGAAGATTTTAATGTCTTCAATCACCATTGCCCATAACTTTGAGACAAATTAGAAGACAATTACTCCAAATTTGGTTACAGTTACCGAGAATTTGGGACAATTACACAAATTTTCGGGAAAATGACACAAAATTTGTGGGAAGATACACACAATTTTGAGACAATGCCTAAGAATGTGGCAAAACGCCTCAACAATTTGCGACGATTATTACAAATCTGGGGCTAATGACTCAAAACCTGGCGGGCGACCATTACTAGAAGTTTTTAGGCAGTTATTTCAAATTTGTGCACAATTACTGAGTAATTGGGGAGTACTGACCCCAAGTTTGGAGGAAATTAGTTAAAGTCTGGGGACAATTACCCAAATTTGGGGACAATTACCCCAAATGTGGAGACAACACCCTACCCCTAACCATAAAACACTAACCCCAACCCAACTCCAATTTCTGGACACTTACCCAAAATCTGGAGATAATTCCTCAAAGTTTGTGGACAATTGCCTAGAATTGGAGGACAATTCCCCAAGAGTTTGAGACAATTACCCCAAACTGGGAGACAATTGCCCAACATTTGGAGAAGATGACTCAAAATAGTCTGACATTTACCTCGATTTGGGGGAAATGACCCAGGGTTTGGAGAAAATGATGCAAGATTTGGGGACAATTACACAAAATTGGTGGAAAATTACGCCTGATTTTGAGACGACTGTCCAGATTTTGCTGGCAAATACCCCAAATCTGCAGACATTTACTCTAAACTTGAGGAAAATTACCCGAGACTGGGGACAATTATACAAAAATCGAGGTAAAATGGTAAGAAATGTTGTGGCAATTACTTAAAATTTGAGGACAATTGCCCCACGTTTGGGGATAATTAGAGAAAGTCTGGGACATCTGCACAAAATTTGAGGAAAATGACACGATATTTGGGGACAGATACTCAAAATTCTGAGACAACTCCCATAAACTCGGGCGCACTTCCCCTAAACCCGGGGACTATTACAAGAGGATTTGGGAAAATTACTCAAAATTTGGAGGCAATTTCCCAAGACTTTGGGACAATTTCTCAAAATTTGTGGCAAATTACCCAACGTTTTGCCGACAATTACCACAAATTTTTGGCCACAATTACCTGAAATATGGAGAGAATTACACAAATTTTGGCAAAATTACCCCAAATTTGGAGGCACTTACCCCAAATTTCATAAGGATTATACAAAATCTGGTGACAATTACGCAAAATGCGTGGCAAACTACAAGAATTTTAGGGACAATTACCCAACAGTGGGAGACGGTTGCCCAACATTTTGAGAGAATGCTCCACATTTTGCGGCAGTTACCAAACCTATGAGCACAATTACTCTAAATTTCAGGAAAGTGACCCTAATTTGGGGACAATTATACAAAATTGGATGAAAACGATAAGAAATCTTGTGAAAATGACTCAAAATTTGGTGACAGTTACCCCAAATCCTGCGACAGTTAACAAAATTTGGAGAAAATGTCCATCGTTTTGAGATAGCTCCTCAAAACTGTAGGGGGGCAATTACCTGAAGTTTGAGGATAATTTCCCAAAAGTTGGAGACAGTTACTGAAGATTTGAGGAGGATTACCCAAAATTGGGAGAGAATGACTCAAAATTTGAGGGCAATTACCCCAAATTTGGAGAGAATGACTCAAAATTTGGGAAAAAGTACTAAAAATTTGGTGACAATTACCCAACAAGGGGGGGTTAAAATTACTAAAATTGTGAGCAAACTTACCTAAAATTTTGAGGCAATAACCCCAAATCGGGTGAAAATTATCCGACATTTGGGGACAATTATCCACCATTTGGGGACAAATACACCAAATGTGAGGAAAATTATTAGACATGTTGGGCCAATTACCCAAAATTTGGAGACAGTTACTCAGGATTTGGGGACAATTACCCAAATTTGGAGAAAATTGCTGAAATTTGGGAAAACGACAGAACATTTGGGGACAATTACTAAAAATTGGGGCAAAATGACCCCCTATTTAGGGACAATTTCCCAACATTTGTCGAAAACGACACACCGTTTGGAGACAATTACGCAAAAATTGGAGACAAATACTTAGAATTTGGGGTCAATTACCCAACGTTTGGTGACAATTTCCCTCTGTAGGAACACAACTATCAAAACTGTAGAGAAAAACACACGAAACTTGTGGAAGATTTTAATGACTTGAATCACCATTGCCCATAACTTTGAGACAAATTAGAAGACAATTACTCCAAATTTGGTTACAGTTACCGAGAATTTGGGACAATTACACAAATTTTCGGGAAAATGACACAAAATTTGTGGGAAGATACACACAATTTTGAGACAATGCCTAAGAATTTGGCAAAACGCCTCAACAATTTGCGACGATTATTACAAATCTGGGGCTAATGACTCAAAACCTGGCGGGCGACCATTACTAGAAGTTTTTAGGCAGTTATTTCAAATTTGTGCACAATTACTGAGTAATTGGGGAGTAATGACCCCAAGTTTGGAGGAAATGACTTAAAATCTGGGGACAATTACCCAAATTTGGGGACAATTACCCCAAATGTGGAGACAACACCCTACCCCTAACCATAAAACACTAACCCCAAACCCAACTCCAATTTTTGGACACTTACCCAAAATCTGGAGATAATTCCTCAAAGTTTGTGGACAATTGCCTAAAATTGGAGGACAATTACCCAAGAGTTTGAGACAATTACCCCAAACTGGGAGACAATTGCCCAACATTTGGAGAAGATTACTAAAAACAATCTGACATTTACCTCGACTTGGGGGAAATTAGCCAGGGTTTGGAGAAAACGATGCAAGATTTGGGGACAATTACACAAAATTGTTGGAAAATTACGCCTGATTTTGAGACGACTGTCCAGATTTTGCTGGCAAATACCCCAAATCTGCAGACATTTACTCTAAACTTGAGGAAAATTACCCGAGACTGGGGACAATTATGCAATAAATCGAGGTAAAATCGTAAGAAATGTTGTGGCAATTACTTAAAATTGGAGGACAATTACCCCACATTTGGGGATAATTAGAGAAAGTCTGGGACATCTGCACAACATTTGAGGAAAATTACATGATATTTGGGGACAGTTACTCAAAATTCTGAGACAACTCCCATAAACTCGGGCGCACTTACCCTCAACCCAGGGACTATTACAAGAGGATTTGGGACAATAACATAAAATTTGGAGGCAATTTCCCAAGACTTTGGGACAATTTCTCAAAATTTGTGGCAAATTACCCAACATTTTGCCGACAATTACCACAAATTTTTGGCCACAATTACCTGAAATATGGAGAGAATGACACAAATTGTGGCAAAATTACCCCAAATTTGGAGGCAGTTACCCCAAATTTCATAAGGATTATTCAAAATCTGGTGACAATTACGCAAAATGCGTGGCAAACTACAAGAATTTTAGGGACAATTACCCAAGAGTGGGAGACGGTTGCCCAACATTTTGAGAGAATGCTCCACATTTTGCGGCAGTTACCAAACCTATGAGCACAATTACTCTAAATTTCAGGAAAGTGACCCTAATTTGGGGACAATTATACAAAATTGGATGAAAATGATAAGAAATCTTGTGAAAATAACTCAAAATTTGGTGACAGTTACCCCAAATTTGGCGACAATTAACAAAATTTGGAGAAAATGTCCATCGTTTTGAGATAGCTCCTCAAAACTGGGGGGGCAAATACCCGAAGTTTGCGGATAATTTCCCGAAATTTGGAGACAGTTACCGAAAATTTGAGGAGGATTACCCAAAATTGGGAGAGAATTACTCAAAATTTGAGGGCAATTACCCCAAATTTGGAGAGAATGACTCAAAATTTGGGAAAAAGGACTCAAAATTTGGTGACAATTACCCAACCAGGGGGTTACAATTACTAAAAATGTGGGCAAACTTACCTAAAATTTTGAGGCAATAACCCCACATCGGGTGAAAATTATGCGACATTTGGGGACAATTATCCACCATTTGGGGACAAATACACCAAATTTGAGGAAAATTATTAGACATGTTGGGCCAATTACCCAAAATTTGGAGACAATTGTTGAAATTTGGGGAAACGACAGAAAATTTGGGGACAATTACTAAAAACTGGGGCAAAATGACCCCCTATTAAGGGACAATTTCCCAAACATCTGTCGAAAATGACACACCGTTTGGAGACAATTACGCAAAAATTGGAGACAATTACTTAGAATTTGGGGTCAATTACCCAACGTTTGGTGACAATTTCCCTCCGTAGGAACACAACTATCAAAACTGTAGAGACAAATTCACGAAATTTGTGGAAGATTTTAATGTCTTGAATCGCCATTACCCATAACTTTGAGACAAATTAGAAGACAATTACTCAAAATTTGGTTACAGTTACCGAGAATTTGGGACAATTACACAAATTTTCGGGAAAATGACACAAAATTTGTGGGAAGATACACACAATCTTGAGACAATGCCTAAGAATTTGGCAAAACGCCTCAACAATTTGCGACGATTATTACAAATCTGGGGCTAATGACTCAAAACCTGGCGGTTGACGATTACTACAAGTTTATAGGCAGTTATTTCATATTTGTGCACAAATACTGAGTAATTGGGGAGTAATGACCCCAAGTTTGGAGGAAATGACTTAAAATCTGGGGACAATTACCCAAATTTGGGGACAATTACCCCAAATGTGGAGACAACACCCTACCCCTAACCATAAAACACTAACCCCAAACCCAACTCCAATTTTTGGACACTTACCCAAAATCTGGAGATAATTCCTCAAAGTTTGTGGACAATTGCCTAAAATTGGAGGACAATTACCCAAGAGTTTGAGACAATTACCCCAAACTGGGAGACAATTGCCCAACATTTGGAGAAGATGACTCAAAATAGTCTGACATTTACCTCGATTTGGGGGAAACTACCAGGATTTGGAGAAAATGATGCAAGATTTGGGGACAATTACACAAAATTGTTGGAAAATTACGCCTGATTTTGAGACGACTGTCCAGATTTTGCTGGAAAATACCCCAAATCTGCAGACATTTACTCTAAACTTGAGGAAAATTACCCGAGACTGGGGACAATTCTACAAAAATCGAGGTAAAATGGTAAGAAATGTTGTGGCAATTACTTAAAACTGGAGGACAATTACCCCACATTTGGGGATAATTAGAGAAAGTCTGGGACATCTGCACAAAATTTGAGGAAAATGACAAGATATTTGGGGACAGTTACTCAAAATTCTGAGACAACTCCCATAAACTCGGGCGCACTTCCCCTAAACCCGGGGACTATTACAAGAGGATTTGGTAAAATTACTCAAAATTTGGAGGCAATTTCCCAAGACTTTGGGACAATTTCTCAAAATTTGTGGTAAATTACCCAACATTTTGCCGACAATTACCACAAATTTTTGGCCACAATTACCTGAAATATGGAGAGAATTACACAAATTGTGGCAAAATTACCCCAAATTTGGAGGCAGTTACCCCAAATTTCATAAGGATTATTCAAAATCTGGTGACAATTACGCAAAATGCGTGGCAAACTACAAGAATTTTAGGGACAATTACCCAAGAGTGGGAGACGGTTGCCCAACATTTTGAGAGAATGCTCCACATTTTGCGGCAGTTACCAAACCTATGAGCACAATTACTCTAAATTTCAGGAAAGTGACCCTAATTTGGGGACAATTATACAAAATTCGATGAAAACAATAAGAAATCTTGTGAAAATGACTCAAAATTTGGTGACAGTTACCCCAAATCCGTCGACAATTAACAAAATTTGGAGAAAATGTCCATCGTTTTGAGATAGCTCCTCAAAACTGGGGGGGCAATTACCCGAAGTTTGCAGATAATTTCCCGAATTTTGAGACAGTTACCGAAAATTTGAGGAGGATTACCCAAAATTGGGAGAGAATTACTCAAAATTTGAGGGCAATTACCCCAAATTTGGAGAGAATGACTCAAAATTTGGGAAAAAGGACTCAAAATTTGGTGACAATTACCCAACAAGGGGGGGACAATTACTAAAAATGTGGGCAAACTTACCTAAAATTTTGAGGCAATAACCCCACATCGGGTGAAAATTATGCGACATTTGGGGACAATTATCCACCATTTGGGGACAAATACACCAAATTTGAGGAAAATTATTAGACATGTTGGGCCAATTACCCAAAATTTGGAGACAGTTACTCAGGATTTGGGGACAATTACTCAGATTTGGAGACAATTGCTGAAATTTGGGGAAACGACAGAAAATTTGGGGACATTTACAAAAAATGGGGCAAAATGACCCCCTATTTAGGGACAATTTCCCCAACATTTGTTGAAAACGACACACCGTTTGGAGACAATTACGCCAAAATTAGAGACAATTACTTAGAATTTGGGGTCAATTACCCAACGTTGGGTGACAATTTCCCTCCGTAGGAACACAACTACCAAAACTGTAGAGACAAATACACGAAACTTGTGGAAGATTTTAATGACTTGAATCACCATTGCCCATAACTTTGAGACAAATTAGAAGACAATTACTCCAAATTTGGTTACAGTTACTGAGAATTTGGGACAATTACACAAATTTTCGGGAAAATGACACAAAATTTGTGGGAAGATACACACAATTTTGAGACAATGCCTAAGAATGTGGCAAAACGCCTCAACAATTTGCGACGATTATTACAAATCTGGGGCTAATGACTCAGAACCTGGCGGGCGACGATTACTAGAAGTTTTTAGGCAGATATTTCAAATTTGTGCACAATTACTGAAAACTTGGGGTTAATGACCACAAGTTTGGAGGAAATTACTTAAAATCTGGGGACAATTACCCAAATTTGGGGACAATTACCCCAAATGTGGAGACAACACCCTACCCCTAACCATAAAACACTAACCCCAAACCCAACTCCAATTTTTGGACACTTACCCAAAATCTGGAGATAATTACTCAGAGTTTGTGGACAATTGCCTAAAATTGGAGGACAATTACCCAAGAGTTTGAGACAATTACCCCAAACTGGGAGACAATTGCCCAACATTTGGAGAAGATGACTCAAAATAGTCTGACATTTACCTCGATTTGGGGGAAATGACCCAGGGTTTGGAGAAAATGATGCAAGATTTGGGGACAATTACACAAAATTGGTGGAAAATTATGCCTGATTTTGAGACGACTGTCCAGATTTTGCTGGCAAATACCCCAAATCTGCAGACATTTACTCTAAACTTGAGGAAAATTACCCGAGACTGGGGACAATTATACAAAAATCGAGGTAAAATCGTAAGAAATGTTGTGGCAATTACTTAAAATTGGAGGACAATTACCCCACATTTGGGGATAATTAGAGAAAGTCTGCGACATCTGCACAAAATTTGAGGAAAATGACACGATATTTGGGGACAGTTACTCAAAATTCTGAGACAACTCCCATAAACTCGGGCGCACTTACCCTAAACCCGGGGACTATTACAAGAGGATTTGGGAAAATTACTCAAAATTTGGAGGCAATTTCCCAAGACTTTGGGACAATTTCTCAAAATTTGTTGCAAATTGCCCAAAATTATGCCGACAATGACCACAAATTTTTGGCCACAATTACCTGAAATATGGAGAGAATTACACAAATTTTGGCAAAATTACCCCAAATTTGGAGGCAGTTACCCCAAATTTCAGAAGGATTATTCAAAATCTGGTGACAATTACGCAAAATGCGTGGCAAACTACAAGAATTTTAGGGACAATTACCCAACAGTGGGAGACGGTTGCCCAACATTTTGAGAGAATGCTCCACATTTTGCGGCAGTTACCAAACCTATGAGCACAATTACTCTAAATTTCAGGAAACTGACCCTAATTTGGGAACAATTATACAAAATTCGATGAAAACGATAAGAAATCTTGTGAAAATGACTCAAAATTTGGTGAGAGTTATCCCAAATCCTGGGACAATTAACAAAATTTGGAGAAAATGTCCATCATTTTGAGATAGCTCCTCAAAACTGGGGGGGCAATTACCCGAAGTTTGCGGATAATTTCCCGAAATTTGGAGACAGTTACCAAAAATTTGAGGAGGATTACCCAAAATTAGGAGAGAATTACTCACAATTTGAGGGCAATACCCCAAATTTGGAGAGAATGACTCAAAATTTGGGAAAAAGTACTCAAAATTTGGTGACAATTACCAAACAAGAGGGAGACAATTACTAAAAATGTGGGCAAACTTACCAAAAATTTTGAGGCAATAACCCCAAATCGGGTGAAAATTATCCGACATTTGGGGACCATTATCCACCATTTGGGGACAAATACACCAAATTTGAGGAAAATTATTAGACATGTTGGGCCAATTACCCAAAATTTGGAGACAGTTACTCAGGATTTGGGGACAATTACCCAAATTTGGAGACAATTGCTGAAATTTGGGAAAACGACAGAACATTTGGGGACAATTACTAAAAATTGAGGCAAAATGATTCCCTATTTAGAGACAATTTCCCCAACATTTGTCGAAAACGACACACCGTTTGGAGACAATTACGCAAAAATGGGAGACAATTACTTAGAATTTGGGGTCAATTACCCAACGTTTGGTGACAATTTCCCTCCGTAGGAACACAACTATCAAAACTGTAGAGACAAATACACGAAACTTGTGGAAGATTTTAATGACTTGAATCACCATTGCCCATAACTTTGAGACAAATTAGAAGACAATTATTCAAAGTTTGGTTACAGTTACCGAGAATTTGGGACAATTACACAAATTTTCGGGAAAATGACACAAAATTTGTGGGAAGATACACACAATTTTGAGACAATGCCTAAGAATTTGGCAAAGGGCCTCAACAATTTGCGACGATTATTACAAATCTGGGGCTAATGACTCAAAACCTGGCGGGCGACGATTACTACAAGTTTTTAGGCAGTTATTTCAAATTTGTGCACAATTACTGAAAACTTGGGAGTAATGACCCCAAGTTTGGAGGAAATGACTTAAAATCTGGGGACAATTACCCAAATTTGGGGACAATTACCCCAAATGTGGAGACAACACCCTACCCCTAACCATAAAACACTAACCCCAAACCCAACTCCAATTTTTGGACACTTACCCAAAATCTGGAGATAATTCCTCAAAGTTTGTGGACAATTGTGTAAAATTGGAGGAAAATTACCCAAGAGTTTGAGACAATTACCCCAAACTGGGAGACAATTGCCCAACATTTGGAGAAGATTACTCAAAACAGTCTGACATTTACCTCGATTTGGGGGAAATGACCCAGGGTTTGGAGAAAATGATGCAAGATCTGGGGACAGTTTCACAAAATTGGTTGAAAATTACGCCTGATTTTGAGACGACTGTCCAGATTTTGCTGGCAAATACCCCAAATCTGCAGACATTTACTCTAAACTTGAGGAAAATTGCCCGAGACTGGGGACAATTATACAAAAATCGAGGTAAAATTGTAAGAAATGTTGTGGCAATAACTTAAAATTGGAGGACAATTACCCCACATTTGGGGATAATTAGAGAAGCTCTGGGACATCTGCACAAAATTTGAGGAAAATGACAAGATATTTGGGGACAGTTACTCAAAATTCTGAGACAACTCCCATAAACTCGGGCGCATTACGCTCAACCCGGGGACGATTACAAGAGGATTTGGGAAAATTACTCAAAATTTGGAGGCAATTTCCCAAGACTTTGGGACAATTTCTCAAAATTTCTGGCAAATTACGCAAAATTATGCCGAAAATTACCACAAATTTTTGGCCACGATTACCTGAAATATGGAGAGAATTACACAAATTTTGGCAAAATTACCCCAAATTTGGAGGCAGTTACCCCAAATTTCATAAGGATTATTCAAAATCTGGTGACAATTACACAAAATGCGTGGCAAACTACAAGAATTTTAGGGACAATTACCCAACAGTGGGAGACGGTTGCCCAACATTTTGAGAGAATGCTCCACATTTTGCGGCAGTTACCAAACCTATGAGCACAATTACTCTAAATTTCAGGAAAGTGACCCTAATTTGGGGACAATGATACAAAATTCGATGAAAACGATAAGAAATCTTGTGAAAAAGACTTAAAATTTGGTGACAGTTACCCCAAATCCGGCGACAATTAACAAAATTTGGAGAAAATGTCCATCGTTTTGAGATAGCTCCTCAAAACTGGGGGGGCAATTACACGAAGTTTGCGGATAATTTCCTGAAATTTGGAGACAGTTACCGAAAATTTGAGGAGGATTACCCAAAACTGGGAGAGAATTACTAAACATTTGATGACAATTACTCAAAAATTGGAGAGAATGACTCGAATTCTGGGAAAAAGTACTCAAAATTTGGTGACAATTACCCAACAAGGGGGTTACAATTACTAAAAATGTGAGCAAACTTACCTAAAATTTTGAGGCAATAACCCCAAATCGGGTGAAAATGAGCCGACATTTGGGGACAATTATCCACCATTTGGGGACAAATACACCAAATTTGAGGAAAATTATTAGACATGTTGGGCCAATTACCCAAAATTTGGAGACAGTTACTCAGGATTTGGGGACAATTACCCAAATCTGGAGACAATTGCTGAAATTTGGGAAATCGACAGAAAATTTGGGACAATTACTAAAAATTGGGGCAAAATGACCCCCTATTTAGGGACAATTTCCCCAACATTTGTCGAAAACGACACACCGTTTGGAGACAATTACGCCAAAATTGGAGACAATTACTTAGAATTTGGGGTCAATTACCCAACGTTTGGTGACAATTTCCCTCCGTAGGAACACAACTATCAAAACTGTAGAGACAAATACACGAAACTTGTGGAAGATTTTAATGACTTGAATCACCATTGCCCATAACTTGGAGACAAATTAGAAGACAATTACTCAAAATTTGGTTACAGTTACCGAGAATTTGGGACAATTACACAAATTTTCGGGAAAATGACACAAAATTTGTGGGAAGATACACACAATTTTGAGACAATGCCTAAGAATTTGGCAAAACGCCTCAACAATTTGCGACGATTATTACAAATCTGGGGCTAATGACTCAAAACCTGGCGGGCGACGATTACTAGAAGTTTTTAGGCAGTTATTTCAAACTTGTGCACAATTACTGAGTAATTGGGAGTAATGACCCCAAGTTTGGAGGAAATGACTTAAAATCTGGGGACAATTACCCAGATTTGGGGACAATTACCCCAAATGTGGAGACAACACCCTAACCCTAACCCTAAAACACTAACCCCAAACCCAACTCCAATTTTTGGACACTTACCCAAAATCTGGAGATAATTCCTCAAAGTTTGTGGAAAATTGCGTAAAATTGGAGGACAATGACCCAAGAGTTTGAGACAATTACCCCAAACCGGGAGACAATTGCCCAACATTTGGAGAACATGACTCAAAATAGTCTGACATTTACCTCGATTTGGGGGAAATGACCCAGGGTTTGGAGAAAATGATGCAAGATTTGGGGACAATTACACAAAATTGGTGGAAAATTACGCCTGATTTGGAGACGACTGTCCAGATTTTGCTGGCAAATACCCCAAATCTGCAGACATTTACTCCAAACTTGAGGAAAATTACCCGAGACTGGGGACAATTATGCAAAAATCGAGGTAAAATCGTAAGAAATGTTGTGGCAATTACCTAAATTGGAGGACAATTACCCCACATTTGGGGATAATTAGAGAAAGTCTGGGACATCTGCACAAAATTTGAGGAAAATGACAAGATCTTTGGGGACAGTTACTCAAAATTCTGAGACAACTCCCATAAACTCGGGCGCACTTACCCTCAACCCGGGGACTATTACAAGAGGATTTGGGAAAATGACTCAAAATTTGGAGGCAATTTCCCAAGACTTTGGGACAATTTCTCAAAATTTGTGGCAAATTACCCAACATTTTGCCGACAATTACCACAAATTTTTGGCCACAATTACCTGAAATATGGAGAGAATGACACAAATTGTGGCAAAATTACCCCAAATTTGGAGGCAGTTACCCCAAATTTCATAAGGATTATTCAAAATCTGGTGACAATTACGCAAAATGCGTGGCAAACTACAAGAATTTTAGGGACAATTACCCAAGAGTGGGAGACGGTTGCCCAACATTTTGAGAGAATGCTCCACATTTTGCGGCAGTTACCAAACCTATGAGCACAATTACTCTAAATTTCAGGAAAGTGACCCTAATTTGGGGACAATTATACAAAATTCAATGAAAACGATAAGAAATCTTGTGAAAATGACTCAAAATTTGGTGAGAGTTACCCCAAATCCGGGGACAGTTAACAAAATTTGGAGAAAATGTCCATCATTTTGAGATAGCTCCTCAAAACTGGGGGGGCAATTACCCGAAGTTTGCAGATAATTTCCCGAAATTTGGAGAGAGTTACCAAAAATTTGAGGGAGATTACCCAAAATTGGGAGAGAATGACTCAAAATTTGAGGGCAATTACCCCAAATTTGGAGAGAATGACTCAAAATTTGGCAAAAAGTACTCAAAATTTGGTGACAATTGCCCAACAAGAGGGGGACAATTACTACAATTATGGGCAAAATTACCTAAAATTTTGAGGCAATAACCCCAAATCGGGTGAAAATTATCTGACATTTGGGGACAATTATCCACCATTTGGGGACAAATACACCAAATTTGAGGAAAATTAT
The DNA here is from genome assembly GCA_033459285.1 of Clamator glandarius. Taxonomy (NCBI): domain Eukaryota; kingdom Metazoa; phylum Chordata; class Aves; order Cuculiformes; family Cuculidae; genus Clamator; species Clamator glandarius. The sequence goes on along the minus strand of JAUNZM010002043.1, from coordinate 47,146 downwards.
TAGACATATTGGGCCAATTACCCAAAATTTGGAGAGTTACTCATGATTTGGGGACAATTACCCAAATTTGGAGACAATTGCTGAAATCTGGGAAAACGACAGAACATTTGGGGACAATTACTAAAAACTGGGGCAAAATGACCCCCTATTTAGGGACAATTTCCCCAACATTTGTCGAAAACGACACACCGTTTGGAGACAATTATCAAAAATTGGAGACAATTACTTAGAATTTGGGGTCAATTACCCAACGTTTGGTGACAATTTCCCTCCGTAGGAACACAACTATCAAAACTGTAGAGACAAATACACGAAACTTGTGGAAGATTTTAATGACTTGAATCACCATTGCCCATAACTTGGAGACAAATTAGAAGACAATTACTCAAAATTTGGTTACAGTTACCGAGAATTTGGGACAATTACACAAATTTTCGGGAAAATGACACAAAATTTGTGGGAAGATACACACAATTTTGAGACAATGCCTAAGAATTTGGCAAAGGGCCTCAACAATTTGCGACGATTATTACAAATCTGGGGCTAATGACTCAAAACCTGGCGGGCGACCATTACTAGAAGTTTTTAGGCAGTTATTTCAAATTTGTGCACAATTACTGAGTAATTGGGGAGTAATGACCCCAAGTTTGGAGGAAATGACTTAAAATCTGGGGACAATTACCCAAATTTGGGGACAATTACCCCAAATGTGGAGACAACACCCTACCCCTAACCATAAAACACTAACCCGAAACCCAACTCCAATTTTTGGACACTTACCCAAAACCTGGAGATAATTCCTCAAAGTTTGTGGACAATTGCATAAAATTGGAGGACAATTACCCAAGAGTTTGAGACAATTACCCCAAACTGGGAGACAATTGCCCAACATTTGGAGAAGATGACTCAAAATAGTCTGACATTTACCTCGATTTGGGGGAAATTACCCAGGGTCTGGAGAAAATGATGCAAGATTTGGGGACAATTACACAAAATTGGTCGAAAATTACACCTGATTTTGAGACGACTGTGCTGATTTTGCTGGCAAATACCCCAAATCTGCAGACATTTACTCTAAACTTGAGGAAAATTACCCGAGACTGGGGACAATTATACAAAAATCGAAGTAAAATCGTAAGAAATGTTGTGGCAATTACTTAAAATTGGAGGACAATTACCCCACATTTGGGGATAATTAGAGAAAGTCTGGGACATCTGCACAAAATTTGAGGAAAGTTACAAGATATTTGGGGACAGTTACTCAAAATTCTGAGACAACTCCCATAAACTCGGGCGCACTTACCCTAAACCCGGGGACTATTAGAAGAGGATTTGGGAAAATTACTCAAAATTTGGAGGCAATTTCCCAAGACTTTGGGACAATTTCTCAAAATTTGTGGCAAATTGCCCAACATTTTGCCGACAATTACCACAAATTTTTGGCCACAATTACCTGAAATATGGAGAGAATTACACAAATTGTGGCAAAATTACCCCAAATTTGGAGGCAGTTACCCCAAATTTCATAAGGATTATTCAAAATCTGGTGACAATTACGCAAAATGCGTGGCAAACTACAAGAATTTTTGGGACAATTAACCAAGAGTGGTAGACGGTTGCCCAACATTTTGAGAGAATGCTCCACATTTTGCGGCCGTTACCAAACCTATGAGCACAATTACTCTAAATTTCAGGAAAGGGACCCTAATTTGGGGACAATTATACAAAATTCAATGAAAACGATAAGAAATCTTGTGAAAATGACTCAAAATTTGGTGAGAGTTACCCCAAATCCGGCGACAATTAACAAAATTTGGAGAAAATGTCCATCATTTTGAGATAGCTCCTCAAAACTGGGGGGGCAATTACCCGAAGTTTGCAGATAATTTCCTGAAATTTGGAGACAGTTACCGAAAATCTGAGGAGGATTACCCAAAATTGGGAGAGAATTACTCACAATTTGAGGGCAATTACCCCAAATTTGGAGAGAATGACTCAAAATTTGGGAAAAAGTACTCAAAATTTGGTGACAATTACCAAACAAGAGGGAGACAATTACTAAAAATGTGGGCAAACTTACCAAAAATTTTGAGGCAATAACCCCAAATCGGGTGAAAATTATCCGACATTTGGGGACAATTATCCACCATTTGGGGACAAATACACCAAATTTGAGGAAAATTATTAGACATGTTGGGCCAATTACCCAAAATTTGGAGACAGTTACTCAGGATTTGGGGACAATTACCCAAATCTGGAGACAATTGCTGAAATTTGGGAAAACGACAGGAAATTTGGGGACAATTACTAAAAATTGGGGCAAAATGACCCCCTATTTTGGGACAATTCCCCAACATTTGTCAAAAACGACACACCGTTTGGAGACAATTACGCCAAAATTGGAGACAATTACTTAGAATTTGGGGTCAATTACCCAACATTTGGTGACAATTTCCCTCCGTAGGAACACAACTATCAAAACTGTAGAGACAAATACACGAAACTTGTGGAAGATTTTAATGACTTGAATCACCATTGCCCATAACTTGGAGACAAATTAGAAGACAATTACTCAAAATTTGGTTACAGTTACCGAGAATTTGGGACAAGTACACAAGTTTTCGGGAAAATGACACAAAATTTGTGGGAAGATACACACAATTTTGAGACAATGCCTAAGAATTTGGCAAAACGCCTCAACAATTTGCGACGATTATTACAAATCTGGGGCTAATGACTCAAAACCTGGCGGGCGACCATTACTAGAAGTTTTTAGGCAGATATTTCAAATTTGTGCACAATTACTGAAAACTTGGGAGTAATGACCCCAAGTTTGGAGGAAATGACTTAAAATCTGGGGACAATTACCCAAATTTGGGGACAATTACCCCAAATGTGGAGACAACACCCTAACCATAACCATAAAACACTAACCCGAAACCCAACTCCAATTTTTGGAACCTTACCCAAAATCTGGAGATAATTCCTCAAATTTTGTGGACAATTGCCTAAAATTGGAGGACAATTACCCAAGAGTTTGAGACAATTACCCCAAACTGGGAGACAATTGCCCAACATTTGGAGAACATGACTCAAAATAATCTGACATTTACCTCGATTTGGGGGAAATGACCCAGGGTTTGGAGAAAATGATGCAAGATTTGGGGACAGTTTCACAAAACTGGTCGAAAATTACGCCTGTTTTGAGACGACTGTCCAGATTTTGCTGGCCAATACCCCAAATCTGCAGACATTTACTCCAAACTTGAGGAAAATTACCCGAGACTGGGGACAATTCTACAAACATCGAGGTAAAATCGTAAGAAATGTTGTGGCAATTACTTAAAACTGGAGGACAATTACCCCACATTTGGGGATAATTAGAGAAAGTCTGGGACATCTGCACAAAATTTGAGGAAAATTACAAGATATTTGGGGACAGTTACTCAAAATTCTGAGACAACTCCCATAAACTCGGGCGCACTTACCCTCAACCCGGGGACTATTACAAGAGGATTTGGGAAAATGACTCAAAATTTGGAGGCAATTTCCCAAGACTTTGGGACAATTTCTCAAAATTTGTGGCAAATTACCCAACAATTTGCCGACAATTACCACAAATTTTTGGCCACAATTACCTGAAATATGGAGAGAATTACACAAATTGTGGCAAAATTACCCCAAATTTGGAGGCAGTTACCCCAAATTTCATAAGGATTATTCAAAATCTGGTGACAATTACGCAAAATGCGTGGCAAACTACAAGAATTTTAGGAACAATTACCCAAGAGTGGGAGATGGTTGCCCAACATTTTGAGAGAATGCTCCACTTTTTGCTGCAGTTACCAAACCTATGAGCACAATTACTCTAAATTTCAGGAAAGTGACCCTAATTTGGGGACAATTATACAAAATTGGATGAAAACGATAAGAAATCTTGTGAAAATGACTCAAAATTTGGTGACAGTTACCCCAAATCCGGGGACAATTAACAAAATTTGGAGAAAATGTCCATCGTTTTGAGATAGCTCCTCAAAACTGGGGGGGCAATTACCCGAAGTTTGCGGATAATTTCCCAACATTTGGAGAGAGTTACCGAAAATTTGAGGAGGATTACCCAAAATTGGGAGAGAATTACTCAAAATTTGAAGGCAATTACCCCAAATTTGGAGAGAGTGACTCAAAATTTGGGAAAAAGTACTCAAAATTTGGTGACAATTACACAACCAGGGGGTTACAATTACTAAAAATGTGAGCAAACTTACCTAAAATTTTGAGGCAATAACCCCAAAATATGGTGAAAATTATGCGACATTTGGGGACAATTATCCACCATTTGGGGACAAATTCACCAAATTTGAGGAAAATTATTAGACATGTTGGGCCAATTACCCAAAATTTGGAGACAGTTACTCAGGATTTGGGGACAATTACCCAAATTTGGAGACAATTGCTGAAATTTGGGAAAACGACAGAAAATTTGGGGACAATTACTAAAAATTGGGGCAAAATGACCCCCTAATAAGGGACAATTTCCCCAACATTTGTCGAAAAGTATACACCGTTTGGAGACAATTACGCCAAAATTGGAGACAATTACTTAGAATTTGGGGTCAATTACCCAACGTTTGGTGACAATTTCCCTCCGTAGGAACACAACTATCAAAACTGTAGAGACAAATACACGGAACTTGTGGAAGATTTTAATGACTTGAATCACCATTGCCCATAACTTTCAGACAAATTAGAAGACAATTACTCCAAATTTGGTTACAGTTACCGAGAATTTGGGACAATTACACAAATTTTCGGGAAAATGACACAAAATTTGTGGGAAGATACACACAATTTTGAGACAATGCCTAAGAATTTGGCAAAACGCCTCAACAATTTGCGACGATTATTACAAATCTGGGGCTAATGATTCAAAACCTGGCAGGCGACCATTACTAAAATTTTTTAGGCAGTTATTTCAAATTTGTGCACAGTTACTCAGTAATTGGGAGTATTACCCCAAGTTTGGAGGAAATGACTTAAAATCTGGGGACAATTACCCAAATTTGGGGACAATTACCCCACATGTGGAGACAACACCCTAACCATAAGACACTAACCCGAAACCCAACTCCAATTTTTGGACACTTACCCAAAATCTGGAGATAATTCCTCAAAGTTTGTGGACAATTGCGTAAAATTGGAGGACAATTACCCAAGAGTTTGAGACAATTACCCCAAACTGGGAGACAATTGCCCAACATTTGGAGAACATGACTCAAAATAGTCTGACATTTACCTCGATTTGGGGGAAATGACCCAGGGTTTGGAGAAAATGATGCAAGATTTGGGGACAATTACACAAAATTGGTGGAAAATTTTGCCTGATTTTGAGACGACTGTGCAGATTTTGCTGGCAAATACCCCAAATCTGCAGACATTTACTCTAAACTTGAGGAAAATTACCCGAGACTGGGGACAATTCTACAAAAATCGAGGTAAAATCGTAAGAAATGTTGTGGCAATTACTTAAAATTGGAGGACAATTACCCTACATTTGGGGATAATTACAGAAAGTCTGGGACATCTGCACAAAATTTGAGGAAAATGACAAGATATTTGGGGACAGTTACTCAAAAATCTGAGACAACTCCCATAAACTCGGGCGCACTTCCCCTAAACCCGGGACTATTACAAGAGGATTTGGGAAAATTACTCAATATTTGGAGGCAATTTCCCAAGACTTTGGGACAATTTCTCAAAATTTGTGGCAAATTACCCAACATTTTGCTGACAATTACCACAAGATTTTTGCCACAATTACATGGTATATGGAGAGAATTACACAAATTGTGGCAAAATTACCCCAAATTTGGAGGCAGTTACCCCAAATTTCATAAGGATTATTCAAAATCTGGTGACAATTACGCAAAATGCGTGGCAAACTACAAGAATTTTAGGGACAATTACCTAACAGTGGGAGACGGTTGCCCAACATTTTGAGAGAATGCTCCACATTTTGCGGCAGTTACCAAACCTATGAGCACAATTACTCTAAATTTCAGGAAAGTGACCCTAATTTGGGAACAATGATACAAAATTCGATGAAAACGATAAGAAATCTTGTGAAAATGACTCAAAATTTGGTGACAGTTACCCCAAATCCGGCGACAATTAACAAAATTTGGAGAAAATGTCCATCGTTTTGAGATAGCTCCTCAAAACTGGGGGGGCAATTACCCGAAGTTTGCGGATAATTTCCCGAAGTTTGGAGACAGTTACCGAAAATTTGAGGAGGATTACCCAAAATTCGGAGAGAATTACTCACAATTTGAGGGCAATTACCCCAAATTTGGAGAGAATGACTCAAAATTTGGGAAAAAGTACTCAAAATTTGGTGACAATTACCCAACAAGGGGGGGACAATTACTAAAAATGTGGGCAAAATTACCTAAAATTTTGAGGCGATAACCCCAAATCGGGTGAAAATTATCCGACATTTGGGGACAATTATCCACCATTTGGGGACAAATACACCAAATTTGAGGAAAATTATTAGACATGTTGGGCCAATTACCCAAAATTTGGAGAGTTACTCAGGATTTGGGGACAATTACCCAAATTTGGAGACAATTGCTGAAATTTGGGAAAACGACAGAACATTTGGGGATAATTACTAAAAATTGGGGCAAAATGACCCCCTATTTAGGGACAATTTCCCAACATTTGTCGAAAACGACACACCGTTTGGAGACAATTACGCAAAAATTGGAGACAATTACTTAGAATTTGGGGTCAATTACCCTACATTTGGTGACAATTTCCCTCCGTAGGAACACAACTATCAAAACTGTAGAGACAAATACACGAAACTTGTGGAAGATTTTAATGACTTGAATCACCATTGCCCATAACTTGGAGACAAATTAGAAGACAATTACTCAAAATTTGGTTACAGTTACCGAGAATTTGGGACAATTACACAAAGTTTCGGGAAAATGACACAAAATTTGTGGGAAGATACACACAATTTTGAGACAATGCCTAAGAATTTGGCAAAACGCCTCAACAATTTGCGACGAGTATTACAAATCTGGGGCTAATGACTCAAAACCTGGCGGGCGACCATTACTAGAAGTTTTTAGGCAGTTATTTCAAATTTGTGCACAATTACTGAGTAATTGGGGAGTAATGACCCCAAGTTTGGAGGAAATGACTTAAAATCTGGGGACAATTACCCAAATTTGGGGACAATTACCCCACATGTGGAGACAACACCCTAACCCTAACCATAAAACACAAACCCGAAACCCAACTCCAATTTTTCGACACTTACCCAAAATCTGGAGATAATTCCTCAAAGTTTGTGGTCAATTGCGTAAAATTGGAGGACAATTACCCAAGAGTTTGAGACAATTACCCCAAACTGGGACACAATTGCCCAACATTTGGAGAACATGACTCAAAATAGTCTGACATTTACCTCGATTTGGGGGAAATTACCCAGGGTTTGGAGAAAATGATGCAAGATTTGGGGACAATTACACAAAATTGGTGGAAAACTACGCCTGATTTTTAGACGACTGTCCAGATTTTGCTGGCAAATACCCCAAATCTGCAGACATTTACTCTAAACTTGAGTAAAATTACCCGAGACTGGGGACAATTATACAAAAATCGAGGTAAAATCGTAAGAAATGTTGTGGCAATTACTTAAAACTGGAGGACAATTACCCCACATTTGGGGATAAATAGAGAAAGTCTGGGACATCTGCACAACATTTGAGGAAAATTACAAGATATTTGGGGACAGTTACTCAAAATTCTGAGACAACTCCCATAAACTCGGGCGCACTTCCCCTAAACCCGGGGACTATTACAAGAGGATTTGGGAAAATGACTCAAAATTTGGAGGCAATTTCCCAAGACTTTGGGATAATTTCCTAAGATTTTGGGACAATTTCTCAAAATTTGTGGCAAATTGCCCAAAATTTTGCCGACAATTACCACAAATTTTAGCCACAATTACCTGAAATATGGAGAGAATTACACAAATTGTGGCAAAATTACCCCAAATTTGGAGGCAGTTACCCCAAATTTCATAAGGATTATTCAAAATCTAGTGACAATTATGCAAAATGCGTGGCAAACTACAAGAATTTTAGGGACAATTACCCAACAGTGGGAGACGGTTGCCCAACATTTTGAGAGAATGCTCCATATTTTGCGGCCGTTACCAAACCTATGAGCACAATTACTCTAAATTTCAGGAAAGTGACCCTAATTTGGGGACAATTATACAAAATTCAATGAAAACGATAAGAAATCTTGTGAAAATGACTCAAAATTTGGTGACAGTTACCCCAAATCCGGCGACAATTAACAAAATTTGGAGAAAATGTCCATCATTTTGAGATAGCTCCTCAGAACTGGGGGGGTAATCACCCGAAGTTTGCGGATAATTTCCTGAAATTTGGAGACAGTTACCAAAAATTTGAGGAGGATTACCCAAAATTGGGAGAGAATTACTCAAAATTTGAGGGCAATTACCCCAAATTTGGAGAGAATGACTCAAAATTTGGGAAAAAGTACTCAAAATTTGGTGACAGTTACCCAACCAGGGGGTTACAATTACTAAAAATGTGAGCAAACTTACCTAAAATTTTGAAGCAATAACCCCAAATCGGGTGAAAATTATCTGACATTTGGGGACAATTATCCACCATTTGGGGACAAATACTGCAAACTTGCTAAGGGAGCACACAATGTCTTCATCCAGGTCATTGATAAAGACATTAGACAGGACTGGACCCAGGACTGAGCCTTGGGGAACCCCACTTGTCACTGGCCTCCAGCTGGATTTAACTCCATTTACCACCACCCTCTGGGCCCAGTCATTCAACCAGTTTTTCACCCAGGAGAGTGTGCACCCGTCCAGGCCAGAGGCCGACAGTTTCCAAAGCAGAATACTATGAGAAACTGTATCAAAGGCTTTACTGAAGTCCAGGAAGACCACATCCACAGCCTTTCCCTCGTCCAAGAGTTTAGTCACTCGGTCATAGAAGGTGATCAGATTACTCTGGCAAGACCTGCCTTTCATGAACCCGTGTTGACAGGGCCTGATCACCCGGTTTTCTTGCAAGTGCTTCATGATCGCACTCAAGATCACCCGCTCCATGACTTTACCCGGTACCGAGGTCAGGCTGACAGGCCTGTGGTTCCCCGGATCCTCCCTGCGCCCCTTCTTATAGATGGGCACGACATCAGCCAGCCTCCAGTCCAGCGGAACCTCCCCAGTCATCCAGGACTGTTGGAAAGATGATGGAAAGGGGTTTGGCCAGCACATCCGCCAGTTCCCTCAAAACTCTTTGGTGGACTCCATCCAGCCCCATGGAATTGTGGGCATCTAACCGGGCAAGCAAATTTCTAACCACCTCCTTTTGTACCCTGGGAACCTCATACTTCTCTTCCAGCCCCTGGGGTTGTGCACAGAGGGGACAATTTTCCTTACTGTTAAAGACTGAGGCAAAGTAGTCATTGAGCACTTCAGCCTTGTCTTCGTCCCCTGTTACTGTTGTTACCTCTGCATCTACTAGGGACTGGAGATTCTCCCTACTCCACCTTTTGCTGTTGATGTATTTGTAGAAAGACTTTTTGTTGTCTTTCACAGTCTTGGCCAATCGCATTTCTAGTTGGGCCTTAGCCCTCCTGACTTTTTCCCTGCACGTTCTCGCCTCCTCCCTATAGTCCACCCAGGATGCCTGCCCCTTCCTCCAGAGGTCGTAGACCCTCCTCTTCCTATTGATGTCTCTTCGGACCTCCCTACTCAACCATGCTGGTTTCTTACCCCGACGGCTACTTTTCCGGAACTTGGGGACGGCTTTCTCCTGAACTGCTAGGAATTCCTTCTTGAAGAGCGCCCAGCCCTCATGGACACCTTTGCCCTCAAGGAGCGCCTCCCATGGGACTTTTCCCACCAGCCTTCTGAACAGCCCAAAGTCTGCTCTCTGAAAGTTGAGGGCGACTCTTCTGCTAACCTCCACCTTCTTCATCTCACCCTGCACCGAGAACTCTATCATCTCATGATCGCTTTGCCCCAAGCGTCCTCCAACCTTCACATCCCCCACCAGTCCTTCTCTGTTCGCAAACAGCAGGTCCAGGAGGGCACCGTCCCTTGTCGGTTCGCTCACCGGCTGTGTGAGGAAGTTGTCTTCCACACACTCCACGAACCTCCGGGACTGCTTCCTCTCTGCTGTATTATACTCCCAGCCTATATCTGGGAAATTGAAGTCTCCCACAAGGACTAGAGGTAGCGATCTTGAGACTACACTCAGTTGTTTGTAGAAGAGCTCATCAGCTGCTTCTTCTTGGCTGAATTAGCCACAGATTTGGGTGGCAATAAATAACCTGGGGTTTCTCTGCTGCTGGCAATGCACCCAGAAAGTCTGGGAAGGGCCCCACTGTGCCACCCCTTGCCGCTAGCCCCAGGGATTTGCTGGCCGTGGAGACCAGGGATGTCAGCAGCAGCTATCCCCACCCCACTGAATATTGTAACTGAGACCTAGCCTTGATGTTAAAGCAAAGTATGTTGTTCCCAGATGGCTTTGGAGGGAATGCGTGGCTCCTGTCAGCCTCCGGTCACTCTGCCGTGCTGCCCAAAGGACACACCTCCTCCTGCCCATCACAAGAACTGGGCGGCAAAGTGCCTTGGTCTGTCTCGGGGCACAAATCTGGGGGAAGAAATTTGGGGCATCGTGCCACACAGGGGCTGGCAGGGTGGAGCCGGCCCCATCTACCCTGCAGCGGTCAGCAGCCAACTGCCCAAACCCACGGCCGTCCTGCAGCCACTTGCAGTCGTTGACAAATTGGTCACGTGCAGTTGTTCTTCAAGCTTGACAGGGTGGAAAATCCCTGGGCATTTAGGTTAGGGAAAGCGGCAGGTTTGGAGGGAGCTGGTTGGCTCTGGTCAATGCTTGGGATGATATTGTGACTGTTCTCTACTGCTTGTTGGGATTTTTTCCAAGTGGAAAAAGCCTTAAGTGTGCTGCTTGACAGCAGGTGACCAGGAGCCAGCAGTGGCCCAGGTGGCCACGAAGGCCAAGAGCATCCTGGCTTGGATCAGCCAAGGGGTGGCCAGCAGGAGCAGGGAAGGGATGGTCCCCCTGCACTAGATGCTGGGGAGGCCACACCTCAGATGCGGGTTCAGCTTTGGAACCCTCAGTGCAAGAAAGAGACTGAGGGGCTGGAGCATGTCCGGAGAATGGGGTGGAGCTGGGGAAGAGTCTGGAGGCCAGGGTTTCTGTGAGCAGCTGAGGGACCTGGGGCTGTGTAGCCTGTTTCCTTCACCAAAAGTGTTCTCAGGCTCTGGCAGAGGCTGCCCAGGGAAGTAGTGGAGTCTCCATCCCTGAAGGTGTTTGAAAGCCATGTGGAAGTGTTGTTGGGGACATGGTCTAGTGCTGGGCTTGGCAGTGTTAGGCTTAGGGTTAGACTCAAAATTCTTCAAGATCTTCATCAACTTCAACACTTCTGTGAATACCTGAGGCATGGGGTGGTGCTTCACAAGGGCCGAGCTTGGAACAACAAAAATGCTTGTTCTGAGTTGGTGCACAAGTTTATTTCAACTGCACAATATACTTAAGTGGCATTTCAAAAATTACTCACCCTGTGGAGCAGCAAGGAGAGGCTGCTGAAAGCTGAGAGCATCACCTGGGAACCTGGACAGTAGCAACAGAAGCAGCACTTGGGAAATCCCAGAGCAGAGGTTATTCCATAGAAGAGGGCACAGGCATTTCTGCACGGCAGGGAAGATGCCCAAGGGAAGGAGTTCAGCTCTGGGGCAACTTGATGTCCAGTGCTGCAGGCTCCTCAGGTGCTCCTCACAGGACACGCCCTCCAGCCTTCTCACCACCTTACTTGCCCCCATCCTGACACCTTCAAGCACCTTACCAGCCTTCTCAAACGACACCGTCTGACCGGCACACAATGCTCGAGGGGAGGCTGCAGCAACGCCAAACTCAGCAGTCACCACCCTTGACCGCTCGTGCTACGTTGGATGCACCCCATGAGGACGTTCGCCCTCTCACCTGCCAGGACATTCAGCTGGCTCCCACCGGGCTGCTGCCCACCAGCCGCCCACATCCTTCTCCACGGGGCTGATTTCCAGCCACTCCTCTCCCAGCTTTATCCTTGTGCCTGGCGTGAACAAATCCCTCATGCAGAATCCAGCATTTGTTCCCCTTCCACTTCATGTCAGTGACGGTGGAGGTCCCAGAGCAGGAGTTTCACCATTGGAGAAGGCATGGGTGTTTCTGCCAGGGGAGAAGGGGATCCAATGGAAATACTTTAGCTCTTTGATACCTGGTGCTGCAGCACTCCCAGTACCTCACTGGGATCAATTCCCATGACAAATGGGATGCCATACTGCCCTAGCAGGATATTCCAGCTGCAAACGCAGTTAGGTTCATCCTTGGCTCAAAGCAGCGCTCTCCATGGAAAGAAAAAGGACTTTGTAGAAGGTGTTCTCTCTCCTGCTTCCATTTGCCAAGTGGCGCGTGCCACACTGTGATGTCACAATGAGGGGACCCAGGCATCGCAGTGACCAGGGGGCACTTGTCGTGGTGCTGCCCAGGCACTGAGGCTTCAGACGCTGCAGTCCTTCATCCCGCTGACAGGCAGGACTCAGTCTCGCTGCTCAGGGAAAGGGCCGAGGCTCCAAGCTTTACCCGAGCTCAGCAATGAGACGTAACCTGAAGTCACCTTCACCGGACTCCTCCTCTGACTCGGAGGAACCAGCCTGTGCCGGTTTACGAGGAGCCAGCACCACTTCTCCCTGCACCTTCCTCAAGAAGCTCTGGGAGATGGTCACCAGCCCTCGCTTCCAGTCACTCTGGTGGGGAGGCAACGGACACTGGCTGGTGATCGCCGAAAATATGTTTGAGAAGGGAGTGCTGAGGAAGAAAGGACCACACAGGGTTTTTGGAAGTACGTGCATGGCAGACTTTATCGCCCAGCTTTCCCTCCATGGATTCAACCAAGTGGCAGAGGATTCTCGCATCTCTCTCTCTGTTGGGGAGCTGCAAGCAATGACAGCAGCGGGACAGACTCTGGGCAGGGTAAGATGGATCCTCTCTCTCAAAAGAGTCCTCAGGAAAGTCGGTTGGGTGAGGGCCCCATCGCGATAAAATAGACCTTTCCCAGGCAGCCAGTGAGGATGTGGATGGAGCAGATGGACCAATTTGGTCTCAGGGTCATGGTGAGGAATTCTCCATGCAGGAATTTGCAGGTAGAGAAGCGCTGACCAGAGGGATTTGGTTAGGGATGTGAAACACCATCACAGTCCCATCGCTTGGGGCTCTTTTCCTGCTCACTCTGCATCTGGCTGGACCAAGGGTTTCATTCTTCTTGTGGCATCTGCTGAACGATGACGAGACACACGTCAGCATCACGTTATTCCGGACATGAGCACTGCACGATGATGGGGCTGAAAACCAGTGGTATTTGAGGTTCTCCCTCAGTTCTCAGGCTTGGGAAAACTTTGTTTCTCTGCTCCCAAACGCTGAGAACTCAGTGTGGTCATTCCTTAAAGAAGCTCAATTCAAACATTTGATTCAGGAGAACCTGGAGGTATCCAAGGTCCCAGGGAGCCCTTTGTCACAGCCACGCATGTCTTTCCTGCTGCAAAGGCTTGTCTAGGGAGTCTTGGGTTTTCCCTTTCCGAAAACGATGGCACTGACTCGTCTCCTTTGTGTTCTGCAGCTGCACTTCTTCTATAGCCCCTTCTTCCAGAGAGATCAGCCCCACCTCCTCAGGATGTGCACGGAATGCCCTGGGGAAAGAGAGCGAGCCCCGGCTGCAGCCCCACGGAGCCCTAGGCAGGGGGGCAAACGCACAAGAAAGAGAAGGGGTGATGATCTGGCGACAGCAGGAGGTGCAGAGGAGGAGAATGGACCCCAGGCCTGTGCAGCCTCCAACGTCACAGCAACCGATGCGTGGGCTGACCCCGATGCCCCAAGCACCAGTGCTGGTCCAGCCAGACGTCGCCGCAGACACAGCCCCGATGGAGGCCAGGAGGCGGCTCGGGCTGGTCCTTCACATCCACCCCAACGCCGCTCTCCTCCTGCCCCACTCTTCATTGGGCCCCCTCCACGACCCGACTGGTGGCCCAGGCCCGATGCTGGGCAGGGGCCCGGGAACGGCCTGCTTCCATTCCGCCCCCCAGGGCTTGCGGGGGATGGAACAGCAGCACCTGCTGCCGCTCCCCGGCCAACACCACCGCACCGCCCAGCTCCGATCTTCCGCCACTGCCCAACCTGCTCCTGTCCACCCAACCCCAGGCCTGCCCGCCAAGGGGATGGACGGTAGTCGGGGCTGGACAGCAGGAATCTTGGGAAGTGATTGGCATTGTCTAGGTAGAAACATATTAGTCTAGGAATAAGTAACAAAATGTTGTTTGTTGTCAATAATAAATCTTTTCAAGTTACGTTTTTGTCATGAGCCTGCAGTGTTGCATGTGGTTGTTGTGACTTGAGGGCAGGATTCAGGGATGAACCGTGTGAACCCCATTGTTTTGCCCTCGCACCATGGATTTACCCAGTTCAGATCATGTTCCCTCGAGCAGATCAACATTCCTTCTCAGCCTGGTGTCACCTGCATTCTGACTGAGGGAGCACATGGTCTTCTCATCCAGGTCACCGATAAAAGAGGTTAAATACCGAGCCCTGGGAACACTGCTTGTGACCATCTCTCAATGGATTTAACTCCATTCACTCTCTGGCCTCAGACAACCAGCCACTTTTGTAACCAGCCAAGGGAACATCCACCCAAGCCTGGAGCACCCGGGCTGCCACAATCCCATCCCTTTCCTCGTCTAATTGTCTTAAATCAATGGGGATTTTTGCAAGTTCTGCTATGTTGAATATCTGCTGTTACACAGGGTTAAGCAGAGCTGGACCTTGCTCCCAAGAGGGAGCACAAGAGGTTTCTCCTCCCCTTATTACACTGCTTGCTTTTGGTAAGCTTCATAGAACATTTTGCGCTTTTCACCCCCCTGTTGCATGTGGATGGCTTTGCTTGTGGCTCTGGCTTTCCCCATGGAGCCGCGGAGGAAGGAGGGATGAAGGCAGGCATCACCCTTGCAGCACCTCATCCTCTTGCAGCCTTCGACCCCAAACCCAGGTCGAGTGGAGGGAACCAATTAGAATAACAGAATGACAAAATCACAGTATAACCAGGTTGGAAGAGACCCACCGGATCGTCGAGTCCAACCATTCCCACCAATCCCTAAACCATGCCCATAAGTACCTCATCCACCCTCACCTTAAACACCTCCAGGGACGGTGAATCAACCACCTCCCTGGGCAGACTGTTCCAATGCCTAACCACCCTTTCCTTGAAGAATTTTTTTCCTTATCTCAAGCCTAAATCTCCCCTGGCGGAGCTTGAGGCCATTCCCTCTCATCCTGTCCTCTGTTACTTGGCAGAAGAGGCCAGCACCCTCCTCTCCACAACCTCCCTTCAGGTAGTTGTAGATAGAAATAAGGTCTCCCCTCAGCCTCCTCTTCTCCATGCTAAACAGCCCCAGCTCTCTCAGTCGCTCCTCATAAGATTTGGTCTCCAGCCCCTTCACCAGCTTCGTTGCTCTTCTCTGGATTCGCTCCAGAACCACAACATCCTTCTTGTGGTGAGAGGCCCAGAACTGGACACAGGATACGAGGAGCGGTCTCAACAGTGCCAAGTACAGAGGGAGAATAACCTCCCTGGACCTGCTGGTCACGCCGTTCCTGATACAAGCCAGGATGCTATTGGCCTTTTTGGCCACCTGGGCACACTGTTGGCTCATGTTCAGTTGGTTGTCAACACCCCCAGGTCCTTCTCCTCCTGGCAGCTTTCCAGCCAGGCTTCTCCTAGGCTGTAGTTCTGCTTAGGGTTGTTGTGCCCCAAGTGCAGGACTTGGCATTTGGCCTTGTTAAACCTCCTGCCGTTGGTCTCAGCCCATCAGTCCAGCCTGTTCAGGTCCCTTTGCAGAGCCTCCCGACCCTCCAGCAGATCCACACTTCCTCCCAGCTTGGTATCATCTGCAAACTTTCTAAGGGAGCACTCAATGCCTTCATCCAGGTCGTTGATAAAGACATTAAACAGGACTGGACGCAGGACTGAGCCCTGGGGAACCCCACTTGTCACTGGCCTCCAGCTGGATTTAACTCCATTTACCACCACCCTCTGGGCCCCGTCATTCAACCAGTTTTTCACCCAGGAGAGTGTGCACCCGTCCAGGCCAGAGGCCAAAAGTTTCCAAAGCAGAATACTATGAGAAACTGTATCAAAGACTTTACTGAAGTCCAGGAAAACCACATCCACAGCCTTTCCCTCGTCCAAGAGTTTAGTCACTCGGTCATAGAAGGTGATCAGATTAGTCTGGCAAGACCTGCTTTTCATGAACCCGTGTTGACTGGGCCTGATCACGCGGTTCTCTTGCAAGTGCTTCAAGATCACCCGCTCCATGACTTTCCCTGGTACCGAGGTCAGACTGACAGGCCTGTAGTTCCCCGGATCCTCCCTGCACCCCTTCTTATAGATGGGCACGACATCAGCCTCCAGTCCAGCGGAACCTCCCCAGTCATCCAGGATTGTTGGAAGATGATGGAAAGGGGTTTGGCCAGCACATCCGCCAGTTCCCTCAAAACTCTTGGGTGGACTCCATCCAGCCCCATGGAGTTGGGGGCATCTAGCCGGGCAAGCAAGTTTCTAACCACCTCCTCTCAGACCTTGGGAACCTCATACTTCTCTTCCAGCCCCGGGGGTTGTGCACAGAGGGGACAATTTTCCTTACTGTTAAAGACTGAGGCAAAGTAGGCATTGAGCACTTCAGCCTTGTCTTCGTCCCCTGTTACTGTTGTTCCCTCTGCATTTTATAGGGACTGGAGATTCTCCCTAGTCCACTTTTTCCTGTTGATGTATTTGTAGAAAGACTTTTTGTTGTCTTTCACAGTCTTGGCCAATCGCATTTCTAGTTGGGCCTTAGCCCTCCTGACTTTTTCCCTGCACGTTCTCGCCTCCTCCCTATAGTCCACCCAGGATGCCTGCCCCTTCCTCCAGAGGTCGTAGACCCTCCTCTTCCTATTGATGTCTCTTCGGACCTCCATACTCAGCCATGCTGGTTTCTTACCCCTCCGGCTACTTTTCCGGAACTTAGGGACTGCTTCCTCCTGAGCTGCTAGGAATTCCTTCTTAAAGAGCGCCCAGCCCTCATGGACACCTTTGCCCTCAAGGAGCGCCTCCCATGGGACTTTTCCCACCAGCCTTCTGAACAGTCCAAAGTCTGCTCTCTGAAAGTTGAGGGCGACTGTTCTGCTAACCTCCACCTTCTTCATCTCACCCTGCACAGAGAACTCTATCATCTCATGATCGCTTTGCCCCAAGCGTCCTCCAGCCTTCACATTCCCCACCAGTCCTTCTCTGTTCGCAAACAGCAGGTCCAGGAGGGCACCGTCCCTTGTCGGTTCGCTCACCGGCTGTGTGAGGGAGTTGTCTTCCACACACTCCACGAACCTCCAGGACTGCTTCCTTTCTGCTGTATTATACTCCCAGCCTATATCTGGGAAATTGAAGTCTCCCACAAGGACTAGAGGTAGCGATCTTGAGACTACACTCAGTTGTTTGTAGAAGAGCTCATCAGCTGCTTCTTCTTGGCTGAATTAGGCACAGATTTGGGTGGCAATAAATAACCTGGGGTTTCTCTGCTGCTGGCAATGCACCCAGAAAGTCTGGGAAGGGCCCCACTGTGCCACCCCTTGCCGCTCACCCCAGGGATTTGCTGGCCGTGGAGACCAGGGATGTCAGCAGCAGCATCCATTTTCCCTCGTCCAAGAGTTTAGTCACTTGGTCATACAAGGTGATCAGATTACTCTGGCAAGACCTAACACTAACTCTAACCCTAACCCAAACATAACAGTAACACTAACCCTAACCCTAACCTTAACCCTACCCTAACCCTAACCATAACACTATACCTAATATTAAATCTAACCCTTACCCAAACCCTAACACTAGCCCTAACCCTAAACCTAACTCTATCCCTAACCCTAACTCTAACCTCTAAACCTAATTTTAACCCTAACCCTAACCTTGACCCTAAACCGAATCCTAAACCTAACCCTTCCCCTAACCCTAACCCTAACCGTAACCCTAACCCTAACACTAACCCTAACACTAATTCCTAATCCTAACTCTTACACTAACACCTAACATTAACCCTAACCCCTGAACCTAACCTTAACACTAACCCTAACCCTAATCCTAATTCTAACCCGAACACTAAACCTAACCATAACCGTAACCCCTAACTCTAACAAAAAAAAACCACTAACTTTAACACTAACATCCTAAGTCTATCCCTATCCATAACCCTAATACAAACCCTAACCCTAAACATAACTCTTAACCCTAACCCTAACACTAACCCTAATAATAACCCTTTTTCTACAACTAAAGTATAATCCTAAACCTAAGCCTAACCCAAATTTCTAACCCAAAATGTAAGCTTAACCTGAAACTTAGTCCAAACACTAAACCTTGCCCTAAACAATAACCCAAAAAATAACACTGACCCTAATAAAAAAACTAACAGAAACCCCTAACCCCTAAACATAACAAGTATCCTGAACACATAAACATAACACTTAACCATAACTCGAACCCTTATGCTAATGGTGGGCCCACACTAAACCTAAACATAAATCTAATACTAACCCTAAACATAACCCTAACCCTAAACCTAAAACAAAAACTAACACTAAATCTAAACCATACCAGAAACCTAACCCTAACACCTAACCCTACCCTAACACTATCCCTAACCCTAACCCTAACCCTAACCCTAACCCTAACCCTAACCCTAACCCTAACCCATAAACATAACACTTAATAATTACTCTAACCCTTGTCCTAATGGTGGGCCCACGCTAAACCTAAACATAAAGCTAACCCTAACCTAACTTTAAACCCTAACCATAACCCTAACCCTAACCATTACCAGTGACCCTAACCCGTAACTCTAACACTAGCCCTGACCCTAACCCTAACACTTAACTCTAACCCATAAATATAACTCAAATCGTAACCCTAACCCTAACACGAAACCTAACACTAATCCTAAATATAACCCTAAACCTAAACATAACACTAACACTAACCCTAAAATTTACCTTAAACCTAAACCCTAAATTGAACCCAAACCCTAATCCTAACCCTAACCTTAATCTAAATGACCTTAAGCATAATGGCCTAAACCTAACCCTAAACTAAAACCTTATATTAATTATGGACCAACCCTAATCCTAAAACTAACCCTAACCCTAACCCCTAAGTCAGCCCTATCCCTAATCCAAATTCAAACCCTAACACTAACACAAACCCTAACCCTAAACATAACTCTTAACCCTAACACTAACCCTAATCCTAACCCTTATGCTACAACTAAAGTCTAATCCTAAACCTAAACCTAACCTTAATCTCTAACACAAAAACTAAGCCTAACCTGAAACTTAATCCTAAACCTTGCCATAAATATTAAACACAGCTCTAACACAAACCCTAATCCAAACACTAACACAAAACCCTAACCTTTAACCCTAACACCTAACCATAACCCATAAACATAACACTTAACCGTAACTCTAACCCTTATCTAAATGGTGGGCCCACCCTAAACTAAAACATAAATCTGACCCGAACCCTAACCATAAACCTAACCCTAACACTAACCCAAATGACACTAAGTCAAATGGCCTAACCTTAACACTAACTCTAACCCTAATGGCACATTAACCCTAATCCCACCTTAACCATAACCCTAACCCTAAGCCTAACCATAATCCCAACCCCCTAAATTTAACTCTAACCCTAACCCTAAACGTAACCCTAACACAACCCTAAACCTAAATCTAACCTGAACCCTAACACTTAGCCTAAAACTAATCCTAACTCAACCCTAACCCTAACACCTAAACCTAACCCTAACACAAAATCTAACCCTAACCATAAAATTAACACTAACCCTAACCCCTAACCCTAAACTTAACCCTAACATTAACACTAAACATAACTCCTAACACTGACCCTAACTCAAACCCTATCTCTAACCCTAAACATAACCCTAACAATAACCCTAACCCTAACCTTAACCTAACCCTAACCACAACCATAATCCTAACCCAAATGAACCTACGCTTAATGGCCTAACATTAACCCTAACCCTAATGGCACACTTACCCTAACCCGAAAACTAACACTAGCCCTAACCCTAACCTCAACCCTAACCCTAACCCTAACCCTGACACTAAACCTAAACTTAACCCTAACGCTAACCATAACCCTAACCCTAAACCTAACACTAACCCTAACCCCTAACTTTAACCCTAACCCTAACAATAACTATAACCCCCAAACCTTAATCCTATCCCTAACACTATTCCAAACCCTAACTCTAAACATAACTCTTAACCCTAACCCTAACACAGACCCTAATGCTAAAACTTATTCTACAACTAAAGTCTAATCCTAAACCTAAACCTAACCTTAATCTGTAACTCAAAAACTAAGCCTAACATGAAACTTAATCCTAAATCTAAACCTTTCCCTAAACATTAAACACTACACTACACTAACCTTAATCTAAACACTAACACAAAGCCCTAACCCTTAACCCAAACACCTAACCATAACCCATACACATAACAATAAACCATAACTCTAACCCTTATCCTAATGGTGGACCCTAAACCTAAACATATATCTAACCATAACCCTAACCATAAACTTAAATCTAATCCTAACCTAAATGACGTTAAGCTTAATGGCGTAACCCTAACCCTAACGCTAATGGCATGTAACGCTAACCCAACCCTAAACATAACCCTAAGCCTAACACTAACTCTAACACTAACCCTAAAACCCTAACCCTAGCCATAAGCCTAACCCTAACACCTAACCCTAACCATAACACTAAACCTAAACCTAGCCTTAACACTAACACTAACCCTAAATCTAACCCTTATTCTACAACTAAAATCTAATCCTAAACCTAAACATAACCTTAATCTCTAACCCAAAAACTAAGGTTAACCTGAAACTTAATCCTAACCGTAAACCTTGCCTAAACACTAACCCCAACACTAACACAAACCCTTATCCAAACACTAACAAAAAACCCTAACCCCTAACCCTAAACCCCCAAACCCTAACCCATAAACATTGCACTTAAGCATAACTCTAAACCTTATCCTAATAGTGGGCCCACCCTAAACCTAAACATAAATCTAAACCTAAGCCTAACCCAACACAAACCCTAACCTTAAACCTAAACCATAACCTTAACATTAACACTAACCCTAACCCCTGACCATAACTCTAACTCTAACCCTAACTCTAACCCTAAACGTAACCCAGCCCTAACCCTAACACTAACAAGAACCCTAACCCTAACCATAACCCAATCTTAACCCTAACACTAAACCTAACACTAAACCTAAATCATAAACCTAACTCTAACTCAAACCTAACCCTAACCCTAAACTTATCCCTAACTATAATCCAAACCCTCACTCTGAACATAACTCTTAACCCTAACACTAACCCTAATCCTAACCCTTATTCTAAAACTAAAGTCTAATCCTAAACCTAACATTAATCTTAAACTCAAAAACTAAGCCTAACCTGAAACTTAATCCGAACCCTAAAACTTGCCCTAAACACTACACCTAACACTAAAACTAATCGTAATCCAAACACTAACACAAAACCCTAACTACTTACCCTAACCCCTAACCTAAACCATAAACATAACACTTAACCATAACACTAACCCCTATCCTAATGGTGGGACCATCCTAAAAATAAATATAAATCTAATCCTAACCCTAACCCTAACCCTAACACAAATGACCCTATGCCTAACCCGAACACTAACCCTAAACCTAACCCTAACCGTAACCCTTACAGTAACCCTAACCCTAACACCTTACCCTTACCGTAACCCTAAGCTTAAATCTAAACTTAACCCTAACCTTAACCCTAATCCTTACCCCCTAAACCTAACCCAATCCTAAACCTAAATCTAACCTTAATCTGTAACCCAAAAACTAAGTCTAATCTGAAACTTAATCCAAATCCTAAGCCTTGCCCTAAACACTAACCCCAACACTAACACTAACACTAATACAAACACTAACACAAAACCATAACCCCTAACCCTAACCCCTAACCCTAACCCATAAACATAACATTCACCATAACTCTAACACTTATCCTAATCGTGGGCCCACACTAAACCGAAACATAAATCTAATCCTTACCCTAACACTAACCCAAATGACCCTAACACTAATTGCCTAACCCTAAAGGGACACTAAACCTAACCCTAAAACTAACCCTTAGTTTAATATTGGACCGACCCTAACCATAAACCAGACATTAACCCTAAACCCCTAATCCTAAACCTATACCTAACCCTAACACTAACCCTAAACCTAACCCAACAAAAACCCTAACACTAACCCTAACCCAAATCCTAAATCTAGCCATAAATCTAACCTAAAACTAAACCTAACACTAACCCCTAACCCTAACTCTAACATTAACCCTAAACCTAACCCCTAATATTAACCCTAACCCTAACCCTAACCCTAACCCTAACCCTAACACTTTACCTTACACTAACAGTAACCCTATAAATAAACACTAAACTAACCATAACAATAACCCTAACCCCTAACTCTAACCCCTAACCCTAACGCTAATATTAAACGTAAACCTAATCCTAACACTCACCCTAATCATAACCACTAACCCTAAACACAAACAAAGCCTAACCGTAACACTAACCCTAACCCCTAAACTTAACCCTAACCTTAACTCTAACTCTAACCCTTACCCTAAATCTACCCCTAAGCCCTAACCCTACCCATAACCTTAACCATGACTTTAACACTATAACTAACCCTAACCAAAACTGTAACACCCAAAAAAGACTGGGGACAATTATACAAAAATCGAGGTAAAATCGTAAGAAATGTTGTGGCAATTACTTAAAATTGGAGGACAATTACCCCACATTTGGGGATAATTAGAGAAAGTCTGGGACATCTGCACAAAATTTGAGGAAAATGACAAGATACTTGGGGACAGTTACTCAAAATTCTGAGACAACTCCCATAAACTCGGGCGGACTTACCCTAACCACGGGGACTATTACAAGAGGATCTGGGAAAATTACTCAAAATTTGGAGGCAATTTCCCAAGACTTTGGGACAATTTCTCAAAATTTGTGGCAAATTGCCCAAAATTTTGCCAACAATTACCACAAATTGTTGGCCACAATTACCTGAAATATGGAGAGAATTACACAAATTGTGGCAAAATTACCCCAAATTTGGAGTCAGTTACCCCAAATTTCATAAGAATTAGTCAAAATCTGGTGACAATTACGCAAAATGCGTGGCAAACTACAAGAATTTTAGGGACAATTACCCAACAGTGGGAGACGGTTGACCAACATTTTGAGAGAATGCTCCACATTTTGTGGCCGTTAACAAACCTATGAGCACAATTACTCTAAATTTCAGGAAAGTGACCCTCATTTGGGGACAATGATACAAAATTGGATGAAAACGATAAGAAATATTGTGAAAATGACTCAACATTTGGTGACAGTTACCCCAAATCCGGCGACAATTAACAAAATTTGGAGAAAACGTCCATCGTTTTGAGATAGCTCCTCAAAACTGGGGGGGCAATTACCCGAAGTTTGCGGATAATTTCCCAAAATTTGGAGACAGTTACCGAAAATCTGAGGAGGATTACCCAAAATTGGGAGAGAATTACTCAACATTTGAGGGCAATTACCCCAAATTTGGAGAGAATGACTCAAAATTTGGGAAAAAGTGCTCAACATTTGGTGACAATTACCCAACCAGGGGGGGACAATTACTAAAAATGTGAGCAAACTTACCTAAAATTTTGAGGCAATAACCCCAAATCGGGTGAAAATTATCCGACATTTGGGGACAATTATCCACCACTTGGGGACAAATACACCAAATTTGAGGAAAATTATTAGACATGTTGGGCCAATTACCCAAAATTTGGAGACAGTTACTCAGGATTTGGGGACAATTACCCAAATTTGGAGACAATTGCTGAAATTTGGGAAAACGACAGAACACTTGGGGACAATTACTAAAAATTGGGGCAAAATGACCCCCTATTAAGGGACAATTTCCCAACATTTGTCGAAAACGACACACCGTTTGGAGACAATTACGCCAAAATTGGAGACAATTACTTAGAATTTGGGGTCAATTACCCAACGTTTGGTGACAATTTCCCTCCGCAGGAACACAACTATCAAAACTGTAGAGACAAATACACAAAACTTGTGGAAGATTTTAATGACTTGAATCACCACTGCCCATAACTTTGAGACAAATTAGAAGACAATTACTCAAAATTTGGTTACAGTTACCGAGAATTTGGGACAATTACACAAATTTTCGGGAAAATGACACAAAATGTGTGGGAAGATACACACAATTTTGAGACAATGCCTAAGAATTTGGCAAAATTCCTCAACAATTTGCGACGATTATTACAAATCTGGGGCTAATGACTCAAAACCTGGTGGGCGACGATTACTAGAAGTTTTTAGGCAGTTATTTCAAATTTGTTCACAATTACTGAGTAATTGGGGAGTAATGACCCCAAGTTTGGAGGAAATGACTTAAAATCTGGGGACAATTACCCAAATTTGGGGACAATTACCCCAAATGTGGAGACAACACCCATAACCCTAACCATAAAACACTAACCCCAAACCCAACTCCAATTTTTGGACACTTACCCAAAATCTGGAGATAATTCCTCAAAGTTTGTGGACAATTGCGTAAAATTGGAGGACAATTCCCCAAGAGTTTGAGACAATTACCCCAAACTGGGAGACAATTGCCCAACATTTGGAGAACATGACTCTAAATAGTCTGACATTTACCTCGATTTGGGGGAAATGACCCAGGGTTTGGAGAAAATGATGCAAGATTTGGGGACAATTACACAAAATTGGTGGAAAATTACGCCTGATTTTGAGACGACTGTCCAGATTTTGCTGGCAAATACCCCAAATCTGCAGACAGTTACTCTAAACTTGAGGAAAATTACCCGAGACTGGGGACAATTCTACAAAAATCGAGGTAAAATCGTAAGAAATGTTGTGGCAATTACTTAAAATTGGAGGACAATTACCCCACATTTGGGGATAATTAGAGAAAGCCTGGGACATCTGCACAAAATTTGAGGAAAATGACAAGATATTTGGGGACAGTTACTCAAAATTCTGAGACAATTCCCATAAACTCGGGCGCACTTACCCTCAACCCGGGGACTATTACAAGAGGATTTGGGAAAATTACTCAAAATTTGGAGGCAATTTCCCAAGAAAGATTTTAGGACAATTTCTCAAAATTTGTGGCAAATTACCCAACATTTTGCCGACAATTACCACAAATTTTTGGCCACAATTACCTGAAATATGGAGAGAATTACACAAATTGTGGCAAAATTACCCCAAATTTGGAGTCAGTTACCCCAAATTTCATAAGGATTATTCAAAATCTGGTGACAATTACGCAAAATGCGTGGCAAACTACAAGAATTTTAGGGACAATTACCCAACAGTGGGAGACGGTTGACCAACATTTTGAGAGAATGCTCCACATTTTGTGGCCGTTAACAAACCTATGAGCACAATTACTCTAAATTTCAGGAAAGTGACCCTCATTTGGGGACAATGATACAAAATTGGATGAAAACGATAAGAAATATTGTGAAAATGACTCAACATTTGGTGACAGTTACCCCAAATCCGGCGACAATTAACAAAATTTGGAGAAAACGTCCATCGTTTTGAGATAGCTCCTCAAAACTGGGGGGGCAATTACCCGAAGTTTGCGGATAATTTCCCAAAATTTGGAGACAGTTACCGAAAATCTGAGGAGGATTACCCAAAATTGGGAGAGAATTACTCAACATTTGAGGGCAATTACCCCAAATTTGGAGAGAATGACTCAAAATTTGGGAAAAAGTGCTCAACATTTGGTGACAATTACCCAACCAGGGGGGGACAATTACTAAAAATGTGAGCAAACTTACCTAAAATTTTGAGGCAATAACCCCAAATCGGGTGAAAATTATCCGACATTTGGGGACAATTATCCACCACTTGGGGACAAATACACCAAATTTGAGGAAAATTATTAGACATGTTGGGCCAATTACCCAAAATTTGGAGACAGTTACTCAGGATTTGGGGACAATTACCCAAATTTGGAGACAATTGCTGAAATTTGGGAAAACGACAGAACACTTGGGGACAATTACTAAAAATTGGGGCAAAATGACCCCCTATTAAGGGACAATTTCCCAACATTTGTCGAAAACGACACACCGTTTGGAGACAATTACGCCAAAATTGGAGACAATTACTTAGAATTTGGGGTCAATTACCCAACGTTTGGTGACAATTTCCCTCCGCAGGAACACAACTATCAAAACTGTAGAGACAAATACACAAAACTTGTGGAAGATTTTAATGACTTGAATCACCACTGCCCATAACTTTGAGACAAATTAGAAGACAATTACTCAAAATTTGGTTACAGTTACCGAGAATTTGGGACAATTACACAAATTTTCGGGAAAATGACACAAAATGTGTGGGAAGATACACACAATTTTGAGACAATGCCTAAGAATTTGGCAAAATTCCTCAACAATTTGCGACGATTATTACAAATCTGGGGCTAATGACTCAAAACCTGGTGGGCGACGATTACTAGAAGTTTTTAGGCAGTTATTTCAAATTTGTTCACAATTACTGAGTAATTGGGGAGTAATGACCCCAAGTTTGGAGGAAATGACTTAAAATCTGGGGACAATTACCCAAATTTGGGGACAATTACCCCAAATGTGGAGACAACACCCATAACCCTAACCATAAAACACTAACCCCAAACCCAACTCCAATTTTTGGACACTTACCCAAAATCTGGAGATAATTCCTCAAAGTTTGTGGACAATTGCGTAAAATTGGAGGACAATTCCCCAAGAGTTTGAGACAATTACCCCAAACTGGGAGACAATTGCCCAACATTTGGAGAACATGACTCTAAATAGTCTGACATTTACCTCGATTTGGGGGAAATGACCCAGGGTTTGGAGAAAATGATGCAAGATTTGGGGACAATTACACAAAATTGGTGGAAAATTACGCCTGATTTTGAGACGACTGTCCAGATTTTGCTGGCAAATACCCCAAATCTGCAGACAGTTACTCTAAACTTGAGGAAAATTACCCGAGACTGGGGACAATTCTACAAAAATCGAGGTAAAATCGTAAGAAATGTTGTGGCAATTACTTAAAATTGGAGGACAATTACCCCACATTTGGGGATAATTAGAGAAAGCCTGGGACATCTGCACAAAATTTGAGGAAAATGACAAGATATTTGGGGACAGTTACTCAAAATTCTGAGACAATTCCCATAAACTCGGGCGCACTTACCCTCAACCCGGGGACTATTACAAGAGGATTTGGGAAAATTACTCAAAATTTGGAGGCAATTTCCCAAGAAAGATTTTAGGACAATTTCTCAAAATTTGTGGCAAATTACCCAACATTTTGCCGACAATTACCACAAATTTTTGGCCACAATTACCTGAAATATGGAGAGAATTACACAAATTGTGGCAAAATTACCCCAAATTTGGAGTCAGTTACCCCAAATTTCATAAGGATTATTCAAAATCTGGTGACAATTACGCAAAATGCGTGGCAAACTACAAGAATTTTAGGGACAATTACCCAACAGTGGGAGACGGTTGCCCAACATTTTGAGAGAATGCTCCACATTTTGCGGCCGTTACCAAACCTATGAGCACAATTACTCTAAATTTCAGGAAAGTGACCCTAATTTGGGGACAATGATACAAAATTCGATGAAAACAATAAGAAATTTTGTGAAAATGACTCAAAATTTGGTGACAGTTACCCCAAATCCGGGGACATTTAACAAAATTTGGAGAAAATGTCCATCGTTTTGAGATAGCTCCTCAAAACTGGGGGGCAATTACCCCAAGTTTCCGGATAATTTCCCGAAATTTGGAGACAGTTACCGAAAATCTGAGGAGGATTACCCAAATTTGGGAGAGAATTACTCAAAATTTGAGGGCAATTACCCCAAATTTGGAGAGAATGACTCAAAATTTGGGAAAAAGTACTCAAAATTTGGTGACAATTACCCAACCAGGGGGTTACAATTACTAAAAATGTGAGCAAACTTACCTAAAATTTTGAGGCAATAACCCCAAATCGGGTGAAAATTATCCGATATTTGGGGACAATTATCCACCATTTGGGGACAAATTCACCAAATTTGAGGAAAATTATTAGACATGTTGGGCCAATTACCCAAAATTTGGAGACAGTTACTCAGGATTTGGGGACAATTACCCAAATTTGGAGACAATTGCTGAAATTTGGGAAAACGACACAAAATTTGGGGACAATTACTAAAAATAGTGGCAAAATGACCCCTTATTTAGGGACAATTTCCCCAACATTTGTCGAAAACTACACACCGTTTAGAGACAATTACGCAAAAATTGGAGACAATTACTTAGAATTTGGGGTCAATTACCCAACGTTTGGTGACAATTTCCTTCCGTAGGAACACAACTATCAAAACTGTAGAGACAAATACACGAAACTTGTGGAAGATTTTAATGACTTGAATCACCACTGCCCATAACTTTGAGACAAATTAGAAGACAATTACTCAAAATTTGGTTACAGTTACCGAGAATTTGGGACAATGACACAAATTTTTGGGAAAATGACACAAATTTTGTGGGAAGATACACACAATTTTGAGACAATGCCTAAGAATTTGGCATAACGCCTCAACAATTTGCAACAATTATTACAAATCTGGGGCTAATGACTCAAAACCTGGCGGGCGACGATTGCTAGAAGTTTTTAGGCAGTTATTTCAAATTTGTGCACAATTACTGATTAATTGGGGAGTAATGACCACGAGTTTGGAGGAAATTACTTAAAATCTGGGGACAATTACCCAAATTTGGGGACAATTACCCCAAATGTGGAGACAACACCCATAACCCTAACCATAAAACACTAACCCCAAACCCAACTCCAATTTTTGGACACTTACCCAAAATCTGGAGATAATTCCTCAAAGTTTGTGGACAATTGCGTAAAATTGGAGGACAATTACCCAAGAGTTTGAGACAATTACCCCAAACTGGGAGACAATTGCCCAACATTCGGAGAACATGACTCAAAATAGTCTGACATTTACCTCGATTTGGGGGAAATGACCCAGGGTTTGGAGAAAATGATGCAAGATTTGGGGACAATTACACAAAATTGGTGGAAAATTACGCCTGATTTTGAGACGACTGTCCAGATTTTGCTGGCAAATACCCCAAATCTGCAGACAGTTACTCTAAACTTGAGGAAAATTACCCGAGACTGGGGACAATTCTACAAAAATCGAGGTAAAATCGTAAGAAATGTTGTGGCAATTACTTAAAATTGGAGGACAATTACCCCACATTTGGGGATAATTAGAGAAAGCCTGGGACATCTGCACAAAATTTGAGGAAAATGACAAGATATTTGGGGACAGTTACTCAAAATTCTGAGACAATTCCCATAAACTCGGGCGCACTTACCCTCAACCCGGGGACTATTACAAGAGGATTTGGGAAAATTACTCAAAATTTGGAGGCAATTTCCCAAGAAAGATTTTAGGACAATTTCTCAAAATTTGTGGCAAATTACCCAACATTTTGCCGACAATTACCACAAATTTTTGGCCACAATTACCTGAAATATGGAGAGAATTACACAAATTGTGGCAAAATTACCCCAAATTTGGAGTCAGTTACCCCAAATTTCATAAGGATTATTCAAAATCTGGTGACAATTACGCAAAATGCGTGGCAAACTACAAGAATTTTAGGGACAATTACCCAACAGTGGGAGACGGTTGCCCAACATTTTGAGAGAATGCTCCACATTTTGCGGCCGTTACCAAACCTATGAGCACAATTACTCTAAATTTCAGGAAAGTGACCCTAATTTGGGGACAATGATACAAAATTCGATGAAAACGATAAGAAATCTTGTGAAAATGACTCAAAATTTGGTGACAGTTACCCCAAATCCGGGGACATTTAACAAAATTTGGAGAAAATGTCCATCGTTTTGAGATAGCTCCTCAAAACTGGGGGGCAATTACCCCAAGTTTCCGGATAATTTCCCGAAATTTGGAGACAGTTACCGAAAATCTGAGGAGGATTACCCAAATTTGGGAGAGAATTACTCAAAATTTGAGGGCAATTACCCCAAATTTGGAGAGAATGACTCAAAATTTGGGAAAAAGTACTCAAAATTTGGTGACAATTACCCAACCAGGGGGTTACAATTACTAAAAATGTGGGCAAAATTACCAAAATTTTGAGGCAATAACCCCAAACCGGGTGAAAATTATCCGACATTTGGGGACAATTATCCACCATATGGGGACAAATTCACCAAATTTGAGGAAAATTATTAGACATGTTGGGCCAATTACCCAAAATTTGGAGACAGTTACTCAGGATTTGGGGACAATTACCCAAATTTGGAGACAATTGCTGAAATTTGGGAAAACGACAGAACATTTGGGGACAATTACTAAAAATTGGGGCAAAATGACCCCCTATTTAGGGACAATTTCCCAACATTTGTCGAAAAGGACACACCGTTTGGAGACAATTACGCCAAAATTGGAGACAATTACTTAGAATTTGGGGTCAATTACCCAACGTTTGGTGACAATTTCCCTCCGTAGGAACACAACTATCAAAACTGTAGAGACAAATACACGAAACTTGTGGAAGATTTTAATGACTTGAATCACCATTGCCCATAACTTTGAGACAAGTTAGAAGACAATTACTCAAAATTTGGTTACAGTTACCGAGAATTTGGGACAATGACACAAATTTTTGGGAAAATGACACAAATTTTGTGGGAAGATACACACAATTTTGAGACAATGCCTAAGAATTTGGCATAACGCCTCAACAATTTGCAACAATTATTACAAATCTGGGGCTAATGACTCAAAACCTGGCGGGCGACGATTGCTAGAAGTTTTTAGGCAGTTATTTCAAATTTGTGCACAATTACTGATTAATTGGGGAGTAATGACCACGAGTTTGGAGGAAATTACTTAAAATCTGGGGACAATTACCCAAATTTGGGGACAATTACCCCAAATGTGGAGACAACACCCATAACCCTAACCATAAAACACTAACCCCAAACCCAACTCAAATTTTTGGACACTTACCCAAACTCTGGAGATAATTCCTCAAAGTTTGTGGACAATTGCGTAAAATTGGAGGACAATTACCCAAGAGTTTGAGACAATTACCCCAAACTGGGAGACAATTGCCCAACATTTGGAGAACATGACTCAAAATAGTCTGACATTTACCTCGAATTGGGGGAAATGACCCAGGGTTTGGAGAAAATGATGCAAGATTTGGGGACAATTACACAAAATTGGTGGAAAATTATGCCTGATTTTGAGACGACTGTCCAGATTTTGCTGGCAAATACCCCAAATCTGCAGACAGTTACTCTAAACTTGAGGAAAATTACCCGAGACTGGGGACAATTCTACAAAAATCGAGGTAAAATCGTAAGAAATGTTGTGGCAATTACTTAAATTTGGAGGACAATTACCCCACATTTGGGGATAATTAGAGAAAGCCTGGGACATCTGCACAAAATTTGAGGAAAATGACAAGATATTTGGGGACAGTTACTCAAAATTCTGAGAAAATTCCCATAAACTCGGGCGCACTTACCCTAAACCCGGGGACTATTACAAGAGGATTTGGGAAAATTACTCAAAATTTGGAGGCAATTTCCCAAGAAAGATTTTAGGACAATTTCTCAAAATTTGTGGCAAATTACCCAACATTTTGCCGACAATTACCACAAATTTTTGGCCACAATTACCTGAAATATGGAGAGAATTACACAAATTGTGGCAAAATTACCCCAAATTTGGAGGCAGTTACCCCAAATTTCATAAGGATTATTCAAAATCTGGTGACAATTACGCAAAATGCGTGGCAAACTACAAGAATTTTAGGGACAATTACCCAACAGTGGGAGACGGTTGCCCAACATTTTGAGAGAATGCTCCACATTTTGCGGCCGTTACCAAACCTATGAGCACAATTGCTCTAAATTTCAGGAAAGTGACCCTAATTTGGGGACAATGATACAAAATTCGATGAAAACAATAAGAAATTTTGTGAAAATGACTCAAAATTTGGTGACAGTTACCCCAAATCCGGGGACATTTAACAAAATTTGGAGAAAATGTCCATCGTTTTGAGATAGCTCCTCAAAACTGGGGGGCAATTACCCCAAGTTTCCGGATAATTTCCCGAAATTTGGAGACAGTTACCGAAAATCTGAGGAGGATTACCCAAATTTGGGAGAGAATTACTCAAAATTTGAGGGCAATTACCCCAAATTTGGAGAGAATGACTCAAAATTTGGGAAAAAGTACTCAAAATTTGGTGACAATTACCCAACCAGGGGGTTACAATTACTAAAAATGTGGGCAAAATTACCAAAATTTTGAGGCAATAACCCCAACTCGGGTGAAAATTATCCGACATTTGGGGACAATTATCCACCATATGGGGACAAATTCACCAAATTTGAGGAAAATTATTAGACATGTTGGGCCAATTACCCAAAATTTGGAGACAGTTACTCAGGATTTGGGGACAATTACCCAAATTTGGAGACAATTGCTGAAATTTGGGAAAACGACAGAACATTTGGGGACAATTACTAAAAATTGGGGCAAAATGACCCCTTATTTAGGGACAATTTCCCAACATTTGTCGAAAAGGACACACCGTTTGGAGACAATTACGCCAAAATTGGAGACAATTACTTAGAATTTGGGGTCAATTACCCAACGTTTGGTGACAATTTCCCTCCGTAGGAACACAACTATCAAAACTGTAGAGACAAATACACGAAACTTGTGGAAGATTTTAATGACTTGAATCACCATTGCCCATAACTTTGAGACAAGTTAGAAGACAATTACTCAAAATTTGGTTACAGTTACCGAGAATTTGGGACAATTACACAAATTTTTGGGAAAATGACACAAATTTTGTGGGAAGATACACACAATTTTGAGACAATGCCTAAGAATTTGGCATAACGCCTCAACAATTTGCAACAATTATTACAAATCTGGGGCTAATGACTCAAAACCTGGCGGGCGACGATTGCTAGAAGTTTTTAGGCAGTTATTTCAAATTTGTGCACAATTACTGATTAATTGGGGAGTAATGACCCCGAGTTTGGAGGAAATTACTTAAAATCTGGGGACAATTACCCAAATTTGGGGACAATTACCCCAAATGTGGAGACAACACCCATAACCCTAACCATAAAACACTAACCCCAAACCCAACTCCAATTTTTGGACACTTACCCAAACTCTGGAGATAATTCCTCAAAGTTTGTGGACAATTGCGTAAAATTGGAGGACAATTACCCAAGAGTTTGAGACAATTACCCCAAACTGGGAGACAATTGCCCAACGTTTGGAGAACATGACTCAAAATAGTCTGACATTTACCTCGAATTGGGGGAAATGACCCAGGGTTTGGAGAAAATGATGCAAGATTTGGGGACAATTACACAAAATTGGTGGAAAATTACGCCTGATTTTGAGACGACTGTCCAGATTTTGCTGGCAAATACCCCAAATCTGCAGACAGTTACTCTAAACTTGAGGAAAATTACCCGAGACTGGGGACAATTCTACAAAAATCGAGGTAAAGTCGTAAGAAATGTTGTGGCAATTACTTAAAATTGGAGGACAATTACCCCACATTTGGGGATAATTAGAGAAAGCCTGGGACATCTGCACAAAATTTGAGGAAAATGACAAGATATTTGGGGACAGTTACTCAAAATTCTGAGAAAATTCCCATAAACTCGGGCGCACTTACCCTAAACCCGGGGACTATTACAAGAGGATTTGGGAAAATTACTCAAAATTTGGAGGCAATTTCCCAAGAAAGATTTTAGGACAATTTCTCAAAATTTGTGGCAAATTACCCAACATTTTGCCGACAATTACCACAAATTTTTGGCCACAATTACCTGAAATATGGAGAGAATTACACAAATTGTGGCAAAATTACCCCAAATTTGGAGGCAGTTACCCCAAATTTCATAAGGATTATTCAAAATCTGGTGACAATTACGCAAAATGCGTGGCAAACTACAAGAATTTTAGGGACAATTACCCAACAGTGGGAGACGGTTGCCCAACATTTTGAGAGAATGCTCCACATTTTGCGGCCGTTACCAAACCTATGAGCACAATTACTCTAAATTTCAGGAAAGTGACCCTAATTTGGGGACAATTATACAAAATTCGATGAAAACAATAAGAAATTTTGTGAAAATGACTCAAAATTTGGTGACAGTTACCCCAAATCCGGCGACATTTAACAAAATTTGGAGAAAATGTCCATCGTTTTGAGATAGCTCCTCAAAACTGGGGGGCAATTACCCCAAGTTTCCGGATAATTTCCCGAAATTTGGAGACAGTTACCGAAAATCTGAGGAGGATTACCCAAATTTGGGAGAGAATTACTCAAAATTTGAGGGCAATTACCCCAAATTTGGAGAGAATGACTCAAAATTTGGGAAAAAGTACTCAAAATTTGGTGACAATTACCCAACCAGGGGGTTACAATTACTAAAAATGTGAGCAAACTTACCTAAAATTTTGAGGCAATAACCCCAAATCGGGTGAAAATTATCCGATATTTGGGGACAATTATCCACCATTTGGGGACAAATTCACCAAATTTGAGGAAAATTATTAGACATGTTGGGCCAATTACCCAAAATTTGGAGACAGTTACTCAGGATTTGGGGACAATTACCCAAATTTGGAGACAATTGCTGAAATTTGGGAAAACGACACAAAATTTGGGGACAATTACTAAAAATAGTGGCAAAATGACCCCTTATTTAGGGACAATTTCCCCAACATTTGTCGAAAACGACACACCGTTTAGAGACAATTACGCAAAAATTGGAGACAATTACTTAGAATTTGGGGTCAATTACCCAACGTTTGGTGACAATTTCCTTCCGTAGGAACACAACTATCAAAACTGTAGAGACAAATACACGAAACTTGTGGAAGATTTTAATGACTTGAATCACCACTGCCCATAACTTTGAGACAAATTAGAAGACAATTACTCAAAATTTGGTTACAGTTACAGAGAATTTGGGACAATTACACAAATTTTTGGGAAAATGACACAAATTTTGTGGGAAGATACACACAATTTTGAGACAATGCCTAAGAATTTGGCATAACGCCTCAACAATTTGCAACAATTATTACAAATCTGGGGCTAATGACTCAAAACCTGGCGGGCGACGATTGCTAGAAGTTTTTAGGCAGTTATTTCAAATTTGTGCACAATTACTGATTAATTGGGGAGTAATGACCACGAGTTTGGAGGAAATTACTTAAAATCTGGGGACAATTACCCAAATTTGGGGACAATTACCCCAAATGTGGAGACAACACCCATAACCCTAACCATAAAACACTAACCCCAAACCCAACTCAAATTTTTGGACACTTACCCAAACTCTGGAGATAATTCCTCAAAGTTTGTGGACAATTGCGTAAAATTGGAGGACAATTCCCCAAGAGTTTGAGACAATTACCCCAAACTGGGAGACAATTGCCCAACATTTGGAGAAGATGACTCTAAATAGTCTGACATTTACCTCGATTTGGGGGAAATGACCCAGGGTTTGGAGAAAATGATGCAAGATTTGGGGACAATTACACAAAATTGGTGGAAAATTACGCCTGATTTTGAGACGACTGTCCAGATTTTGCTGGCAAATACCCCAAATCTGCAGACATTTACTCTAAACTTGAGGAAAATTACCCGAGACTGGGGACAATTCTACAAAAATCGAGGTAAAGTCGTAAGAAATGTTGTGGCAATTACTTAAAATTGGAGGACAATTACCCCACATTTGGGGATAATTAGAGAAAGCCTGGGACATCTGCACAAAATTTGAGGAAAATGACAAGATATTTGGGGACAGTTACTCAAAATTCTGAGAAAATTCCCATAAACTCGGGCGCACTTACCCTAAACCCGGGGACTATTACAAGAGGATTTGGGAAAATTACTCAAAATTTGGAGGCAATTTCCCAAGAAATATTTTAGGACAATTTCTCAAAATTTGTGGCAAATTACCCAACATTTTGCCGACAATTACCACAAATTTTTGGCCACAATTACCTGAAATATGGAGAGAATTACACAAGTTTTGGCAAAATTACCCCAAATTTGGAGGCAGTTACCCCAAATTTCATAAGGATTATTCAAAATCTGGTGACAATTACGCAAAATGCGTGACAAACTACAAGAATTTTAGGGACAATTACCCAACAGTGGGAGACGGTTGCCCAACATTTTGAGAGAATGCTCCACATTTTGCGGCCGTTACCAAACCTATGAGCACAATTACTCTAAATTTCAGGAAAGTGACCCTAATTTGGGGACAATTATACAAAATTCGATGAAAACAATAAGAAATTTTGTGAAAATGACTCAAAATTTGGTGACAGTTACCCCAAATCCGGCGACATTTAACAAAATTTGGAGAAAATGTCCATCGTTTTGAGATAGCTCCTCAAAACTGGGGGGCAATTACCCCAAGTTTCCGGATAATTTCCCGAAATTTGGAGACAGTTACCGAAAATCTGAGGAGGATTACCCAAATTTGGGAGAGAATTACTCAAAATTTGAGGGCAATTACCCCAAATTTGGAGAGAATGACTCAAAATTTGGGAAAAAGTACTCAAAATTTGGTGACAATTACCCAACCAGGGGGTTACAATTACTAAAAATGTGAGCAAACTTACCTAAAATTTTGAGGCAATAACCCCAAATCGGGTGAAAATTATCCGATATTTGGGGACAATTATCCACCATTTGGGGACAAATTCACCAAATTTGAGGAAAATTATTAGACATGTTGGGCCAATTACCCAAAATTTGGAGACAGTTACTCAGGATTTGGGGACAATTACCCAAATTTGGAGACAATTGCTGAAATTTGGGAAAACGACACAAAATTTGGGGACAATTACTAAAAATAGTGGCAAAATGACCCCTTATTTAGGGACAATTTCCCCAACATTTGTCGAAAACGACACACCGTTTAGAGACAATTACGCAAAAATTGGAGACAATTACTTAGAATTTGGGGTCAATTACCCAACGTTTGGTGACAATTTCCTTCCGTAGGAACACAACTATCAAAACTGTAGAGACAAATACACGAAACTTGTGGAAGATTTTAATGACTTGAATCACCACTGCCCATAACTTTGAGACAAATTAGAAGACAATTACTCCAAATTTGGTTACAGTTACAGAGAATTTGGGACAATTACACAAATTTTTGGGAAAATGACACAAATTTTGTGGGAAGATACACACAATTTTGAGACAATGCCTAAGAATTTGGCATAACGCCTCAACAATTTGCAACAATTATTACAAATCTGGGGCTAATGACTCAAAACCTGGCGGGCGACGATTGCTTGAAGTTTTTAGGCAGTTATTTCAAATTTGTGCACAATTACTGATTAATTCTGGAGTAATGACCCCGAGTTTGGAGGAAATGACTTAAAATCTGGGGACAATTACCCAAATTTGGGGACAATTACCCCAAATGTGGAGACAACACCCTACCCCTAACCATAAAACACTAACCCGAAACCCAACTCCAATTTTTGGACACTTACCCAAAATCTGGAGATAATTCCTCAAAGTTTCTGGACAATTGCGTAAAATTGGAGGACAATTCCCCAAGAGTTTGAGACAATTACCCCAAACTGGGAGACAATTGCCCAACATTTGGAGAACATGACTCAATATATTCTGACATTTACCTCGAATTGGGGGAAATGACCCAGGGTTTGGAGGAAATGATGCAAGATTTGGGGACAATTACACAAAATTGGTGGAAAATTACGCCTGATTTGGAGACGACTGTCCAGATTTTGCTGGCAAATACCCCAAATCTGCAGACATTTACTCTAAACTTGAGGAAAATTACCCGAGACTGGGGACAATTATACAAAAATCGAGGTAAAATCGTAAGAAATGTTGTGGCAATTACTTAAAACTGGAGGACAATTACCCCACATTTGGGGATAATTAGAGAAAGTCTGGGACATCTGCACAAAATTTGAGGAAAATGAGAAGATCTTTGGGGACAGTTACTCAAAATTCTGAGACAACTCCCATAAACTCGGGCGCACTTACCCTAAACCCGGGGACTATTACAAGAGGATTTGGGAAAATTACTCAAAATTTGGAGGCAATTTCCCAAGACTTTGGGGCAATTTCTCAAAATTTGTGGCAAATTACCCATCATTTTGCCGACAATTACCACAAATTTTGGGCCACAATTACCTGAAATATGGAGAGAATGACACAAATTTTGGCAAAATTACCCCAAATTTGGAGGCAGTTACCCCAAATTTCATAAGGATTATTCAAAATCTGGTGACAATTACGCAAAATGCGTGGCAAACTACAAGAATTTTAGGGACAATTACCCAACAGTGGGAGACGGTTGCCCAACATTTTGAGAGAATGCTCCACATTTTGCGGCCGTTACCAAACCTATGAGCACAATTACTCTAAATTTCAGGAAAGTGACCCTAATTTGGGGACAATTCTACAAAATTCGATGAAAACAATAAGAAATCTTGTGAAAATGACTCAAAATTTGGTGACAGTTACCCCAAATCCGGCGACAATTAACAAAATTTGGAGAAAATGTCCATCGTTTTGAGAGAGCTCCTCAAAACTTGGGGGGCAATTACCCGAAGTTTGAAGATAATTTCCCAAAATTTGGAGACAGTTACTGAAAATTTGAGTAGGATTACCCAAAATTGGGAGAGAATGACTCAAAATTTGAGGGCAATTACCCCAAATTTGGAGAGAATGACTCAAAATTTGGGAAAAAGTACTCAAAATTTGGTGACAATTACCCAACCAGGGGGGGACAATTACTAAAAAAGTGGGCAAACTTACCAAAAATTTTGAGGCAATAACCCCAAATCGGGTGAAAATTATCCGACATTTGGGGACAATTATCCACGACTTGGTGGCAAATACACCAAATTTGAGGAAAATTATTAGACATGTTGGGCCAATTACCCAAAATTTGGAGACAGTTGCTCAGGATTTGGGGACAATTACCCAAAATTGGAGACAATTACTGAAATTTGGGAAAACGACAGAAAATTTGGGGACAATTACTAAAAATTGGGGCAAAATGACCCCCGATTTAGGGACAATTTCCCAACATTTTTCGAAAACGACACACCGTTTGGAGACAATTACACAAAATTTGGAGACAATTACTTAGAATTTGGGGTCAATTACCCAACGTTTGGTGACAATTTCCCTCCGCAGGAACACAACTATCAAAACTGTAGAGACAAATACACGAAACTTGTGGAAGTTTTTAATGACTTGAATCACCATTGCCCATAACTTTGAGACAAGTTAGAAGACAATTACTCCAAATTTGGTTATAGTTACGGAGAATTTGGGACAATTAAACAAATTTTCGGGAAAATGACACAAAATTTGTGGGAAGATACACACAATTTTGAGACAATGCCTAAGAATTTGGCAAATGGCCTCAACAATTTGCGACGATTATTACAAATCTGGGGCTAATGACTCAAAACCTGGCGGGCGACGATTACTAGAAGTTTTTAGGCAGTTATTTCAAATTTGTGCACAATTACTGAAAACTTGGGAGTAATGACCCCAAGTTTGGAGGAAATGACTTAAAATCTGGGGACAATTACCCAAATTTGGGGACAATTACCCCAAATGTGGAGACAACACCCTAACCCTAACCATAAAACACTAACCCCAAAACCAACTCCAATTTTTGGACACTTACCCAAAATCTGGAGATAATTCCTCAAAGTTTGTGGACAATTGCCTAAAATTGGAGGACAATTACCCAAGAGTTTGAGACAATTACCCCAAACTGGGAGACAATTGCCCAACATTTGGAGAACATGACTCAAAATAGTCTGACATTTACCTCGATTTGGGGGAAATTACCCAGGGTTTGGAGAAAATGATGCAAGATTTGGGGACAATTACACAAAATTGGTGGAAAATTACGCTTGATTTTGAGACGACTGTCCAGATTTTGCTGGCAAATACCCCAAATCTGCAGACATTTACTCTAAACTTGAGGAAAATTACCCGAGACTGGGGACAATTCTACAAAAATCGAGGTAAAATCGTAAGAAATGTTGTGGCAATTACTTAAAATTGGAGGACAATTACCCCATATTTGGGGATAATTAGAGAAAGTCTGGGACATCTGCACAAAATTTGAGGAAAATGAGAAGATCTTTGGGGACAGTTACTCAAAATTCTGAGACAACTCCCATAAACTCGGGCGCACTTACCCTAAACTAGGGGACTATTACAAGAGGATTTGGGAAAATTACTCAAAATTTGGAGGCAATTTCCCAACACTTTGGGACAATTTCTCAAAATTTCTGTCAAATTACCCAACATTTTGCCGACAATTACCACAAATTTTTGGCCACAATTACCTGAAATATGGAGAGAATTACACAAATTGTGGCAAAATTACCCCAAATTTGGAGGCAGTTACCCCAAATTTCATAAGGATTATTCAAAATCTGGTGACAATTACGCAAAATGCGTGGCAAACTACAAGAATTTTGTGGACAATTACCCAACACTGGGAGACGGTTGCCCCAACATTTTGAGAGAATGCTCCACATTTTGCGGCCGTTACCAACCCTATGAGCACAATTACTCTAAATTTCAGGAAAGTGACCCTAATTTGGGGACAATTGTACAAAATTCAATGAAAACGATAAGAAATCTTGTGAAAATGACTCAAAATTTGGTGAGAGTTACCGAGAATTTGGGACAATTACACAAATTGTCGGGAAAATGACACAAAATTTGTGGGAAGATACACACAATTTTGAGACAATGCCTAAG
The DNA here is from genome assembly GCA_033459285.1 of Clamator glandarius. Lineage (NCBI taxonomy): Eukaryota > Metazoa > Chordata > Aves > Cuculiformes > Cuculidae > Clamator > Clamator glandarius. Next base: position 5,833 of record JAUNZM010002043.1, on the reverse strand, counting down.
AATTTGGCAAAACGCCTCAACAATTTGCGACGATTATTATAAATCTGGGGCTAATGACTCAAAACCTTGCAGGCGATGATTACTAGAAGCTTTTAGGCAGTTATTTCAAATTTGTGCACAATTACTGAGTAATTGTGGAGTAATGACCCCCAGTTTGGAGGAAATTACTTAAAATCTGGGGACAATTACCCAAATTTGAGGACAATTACCCCAAATGTGGAGACAACACCCTAACCCAAACCATAAAACACTAACCCGAAACCCAACTTCAATTTTTGGACACTTACCCAAAATCTGGAGATAATTCCTGAAAGTTTGTGGACAATTGCCTAAAACTGGAGGACAATTACCCAAGAGTTTGAGACAATTACCCCAAACTGGGAGACAAGTGCCCAACATTTGGAGAAGATTACTCAAAATAGTCTGACATTTACCTCGATTTGGGGGAAATTACCAAAGGTTTGGAGAAAATGATGCAAGATTTGGGGACAATTACACAAAATTGGTGGAAAATTACGCCTGATTTTGAGACGACTGTCCAGATTTTGCTGGCAAATACCCCAAATCTGCAGACATTTACTCTAAACTTGAGGAAAATTACCCGAGACTGGGGACAATTATACAAAAATCGAGGTAAAATCGTAAGAAATGCTGTGGCAATTACTTAAAATTGGAGGACAATTACCCCACATTTGGGGATAATTAGAGAAAGTCTGGGACATCTGCACAAATTTGAGGAAAATGACAAGATATTTGGGGACAGTTACTCAAAATTCTGAGACAACTCCCATAAACTTGGGCGCACTTACCCTAAACCCGGGGACTATTACAAGAGGATTGGGAAAATTACTCAATATTTGGAGGCAATTTCCCAAGACTTTGGGACAATTTCTCAAAATTTGTGGAAAATTGCCCAACATTTTGCCGACAATTACCACAAATTTTTGGCCACAATTACCTGAAATATGGAGAGAATTACACAAATTGTGGCAAAATTACCCCAAATTTGGAGGCAGTTACCCCAAATTTCATAAGGATTATTCAAAATCTGGTGACAATTACGCAAAATGCGTGGCAAACTACAAGAATTTTAGGGACAATTACCCAACAGTGGGAGACGGTTGCCCAACATTTTGAGAGAATGCTCCACATTTTGCGGCCGTTACCAAACCTATGAGCACAATTACTCTAAATTTCAGGAAAGTGACCCTAATTTGGGGACAATTATACAAAATTGGATGAAAACGATAAGAAATCTTGTGAAAATGACTCAAAATTTGGTGACAGTTACCTCAAATCTGGCGACAGTTAACAAAATTTGGAGAAAACGTCCATCGATTTGAGATAGCTCCTCAAAACTGGGGGGGCAATTACCCGAAGTTAGCAGATAATTTCCCGAAATTTGGAGACAGTTACCGAATATTTGAGGAGGATTACTCAAAACTGGGAGAGAATTACTCAAAATTTGAGGGCAATTACCCCAAATTTGGAGAGAACGACTCAAAATTTGGGAAAAAGTACTCAAAATTTGGTGACAATTACCCAACCAGGGGGTTAAAATTACTAAAAATGTGGGCAAACTTACCTAAAATTTTGAGGCAATAACCCCAAATCGGGTGAAAATTATGCGACATTTGGGGACAATTATCCACCATTTGGGGACAACTACACCAAATGTGAGGAAAATTATTAGACATGTTGGGCCAATTACCCAAAATTTGGAGACAGTTACTCAGGATTTGGGGACAATTACCCAAATTTGGAGACAATTGCTGAAAATTGGGAAAACGACAGAACATTTGGGGACAATTACTAAAAATTGGGGCAAAATGACCCCCTATTTAGGGACAATTTCCCAACATTTGTCGAAAACGACACACCGTTTGGAGACAATTACGCCAAAATTGGAGACAATTACTTAGAATTTGGGGTCAATTACCCAACGTTTGGTGACAATTTCCCTCAGTAGGAACACAACTATCAAAACTGTAGAGACAAATACACGAAACTTGTGGAAGATTTTAATGACTTGAATCACCATTGCCCATAACTTTGAGACAAGTTAGAAGACAATTACTATAAATTTGGTTACAGTTACTGTGAATTTGGGACAATTACACAAATTTTCGGGAAAATGACACAAAATTTGTGGGAAAATACACACAATTTTGAGACAATGCCTAAGAATTTGGCAAAACGCCTCAACAGTTTGCGACGATTATTACAAATCTGGGGCTAATGACTCAAAACCTGGCGGGCGACGATTACTAGAAGTTTTTAGGCAGTTATTTCAAATTTGTGCACAATTACTGATTAATTGGGGAGTAATGACCCCAAGTTTGGAGGAAATGACTTAAAATCTGGGGACAATTACCCAAATTTGGGGACAATTACCCCAAATGTGGAGACAACACCCTACCCCTAACCATAAAACACTAACCCCAAACCCAACTCCAATTTTTGGACACTAACCCAAAAACTGGAGATAATTCCTCAAAGTTTGTGGACAATTGCCTAAAATTGGAGGACAATTACCCAAGAGTTTGAGACAATTACCCCAAACTGGGAGACAATTGCCCAACATTTGGAGAAGATTACTAAAAACAATCTGACATTTACCTCGATTTGGAGGAAACTACCCAGGGTTTGGAGGAAATGATGAAAGATTTGGGGACAATTACACAAAATTGGTGGAAAATTACGCCTGATTTTGAGACGACTGACCAGATTTTTCTGGCAAATACCCCAAATCTGCAGACATTTACTCTAAACTTGAGGAAAATTACCCGAGACTGGGGACAATTCTACAAAAATCGAGGTAAAATCGTAAGAAATGTTGTGGCAATTACTTAAAATTGGAGGAAAATTACCCCACATTTGGGGATAATTAGAGAAAGTCTGGGACATCTGCACAAAATTTGAGGAAAATGACAAGATATTTGGGGACAGTTACTCAAACTTCTGAGACAACTCCCATAAACTCGGGCGCACTTACCCTAAACCCGGGGACTATTACAAGAGGATTTGGGAAAATTACTCAAAATTTGGAGGCAATTTCCCAAGACTTTGGGACAATTTCTCAAAATTTGTGGCAAATTACCCAACATTTTGCCGACAATTACCACAAATTTTTGGCCAAAATTACCTGAAAGATGGAGAGAATTACACAAATTGTGGCAAAATTACCCCAAATTTGGAGGCAGTTACCCCAAATTTCATAAGGATTATTCAAAATCTGGTGACAATTACGCAAAATGCGTGACAAACTACAAGAATTTTAGGGACCATTACCCAACAGTGGGAGACGGTTGCCCAACATTTTGAGAGAATGCTCCATATTTTGCGGCAGTTACCAAACCTATGAGCACAATTACTCTAAATTTCAGGAAAGTGACCCTAATTTGGGGACAATGATACAAAATTCGTTGAAAACGATAAGAAATCTTGTGAAAATGACTCAAAATTTGGTGACAGTTACCCCAAATCCGGGGACAATTAACAAAATTTGGAGAAAATGTCCATCGTTTTGAGATAGCTCCTCAAAACTGGGGGGGCAATTACCCGAAGTTTGCAGATAATTTCCCGAAATTTGGAGACAGTGACCGAAAATTTGAGGAGGATTACCCAAAATTGGGAGAGAATTACTCAAAATTTGAGGGCAATTACCCCAAATTTGGAGAGAATGACTCAAAATTTGGGAAAAAGTACTCAAAATTTGGTGACAATTACCCAATAAGGTGGACGGACAATTACTAAAATTGTGAGCAAACTTATCTAAAATTTTGAGGCAATAACCCCAAATCGGGTGAAAATTATCCGACATTTGGGGGACAATTATCCACCATTTGGGGGCAAATACACCAAATTTGAGGAAAATTATTAGACATGTTGGGCCAATTACCCAAAATTTGGAGACAGTTACTCAGGATTTGGGGACAATTACCCACATTTGGAGACAATTGCTGAAATTTGGGAAAACGACAGAAAATTTGGGGACAATTACTAAAAATTGGGGCAAAATGACCCCCTATTTAGGGACAATTTCCCCAACATTTGTCAAAAATGACACACCGTTTGGAGACAATTATGCCAAAATTGGAGACAATTACTTAGAATTTGGGGTCAATTACCCAACGTTTGGTGACAATTTCCCTCCGTAGGAACACAACTATCAAAACTGTAGAGAAAATACACGAAACTTGTGGAAGATTTTAATGACTTGAATCACCATTGCCCATAACTTTGAGACAAATTAGAAGACAATTACTCCAAATTTGGTTACAGTTACCGAGAATTTGGGACAATTACACAATTTTTCGGGAAAATGACACAAAATTTGTGGGAAGATACACACAATTTTGAGACAATGCCTAAGAATTTGGCAAAACGCCTCAACAATTTGCGACGATTATTACAAATCTGGGGCTAATGACTCAAAACCTGGCGGGCGACGATTACTAGAAGTTTTTAGGCAGTCATTTCAAACTTGTGCACAATTACAGAATAATTGGGGAGTAATGACCCCAAGTTTGGAGGAAATGACTTAAAATCTGGGGACAATTACCCAAATTTGGGGACAATTACCCCAAATGTGGAGACAACACCCTAACCCTAACCATAAAACACTAACCCCAAACCTACTCCAATTTTTGGATACTTACCGAAAATCTGGAGAGAATTCCTCAAAGTTTGTGGACAATTGCGTAAAATTGGAGGACAATTACCCAAGAGTTTGAGACAATTACCCCAAACTGGGAGACAATTGCCCAACATTTGGAGAACATTACTCAAAATAGTCTGACATTTACCTCGATTTGGGGGAAATGACCCAGGGTTTGGAGAAAATGATGCAAGATTTGGGGACATTTACACAAAATTGGTGGAAAATTACGCCTGATTTGGAGACGACTGTCCAGATTTTGCTGGCAAATACCCCAAATCGGCAGACATTTACTCTAAACTTGAGGAAAATTACCCGAGACTGGGGACAATTATACAAAAATCGAGGTAAAATCGTAAGAAATGTTGTGGCAATTACTTAAAATTGGAGGACAATTACCCCACATTTGGGGATAATTAGAGAAGGTCTGGGACATCTGCACAAAATTTGAGGAAAATGACAAGATATTTGGGGACAGTTACTCAAAATTCTGAGACAACTCCCATAAACTCGGGCGCACTTACCCTAAACCCGGGGACAATTACAAGAGGATTTGGGAAAATTACTCAAAATTTGGAGGCAATTTCCCAAGACTTTGGGACAATTTCTCAAAATTTGTGGCAAATTACCCAACATTTTGTCGACAATTACCACAAATTCTTGGCCACAATTACCTGAAATATGGAGAGAATTACACAAATTTTGGCAAAATTACCCCAAATTTGGAGGCAGTTACCCCAAATTTCATAAGGATGATTCAAAATCTGGTGACAATTACGCAAAATGCGTGGCAAACTACAAGAATTTTAGGGACAACTACCCAACAGTGGGAGACGGTTGCCCAACATTTTGAGAGAATGCTCCACATTTTGCGGCAGTTACCAAACCTATGAGCACAATTACTCTAAATTTCAGGAAAGTGACCCTAATTTGGGGACAATTATACAAAATTCGATGAAAACGATAAGAAATCTTGTGAAAATGACTCAAAATTTGGTGACAGTTGCCCCAAATCCGGCGACAATTAACAAAATTTGGAGAAAACGTCCATCGTTTTGAGAGAGCTCCTCAAATCTGGGGGGGGCAATTACCCGAAGTTTGCAGATAATTTCCCGAAATTTGGAGACAGTTACCAAAAATTTGAGGAGGATTACCCAAAATTGGGAGAGAATT
>JAUNZM010002042.1:0-13564 GCA_033459285.1 Clamator glandarius | reverse complement strand
CCTCAGCCCCTCCAAACTACGAGCCCCCCAGGCCCTCATGACCTCCCTGACACCCCCAAACCCCTCAGCCCCCCAAACCCCGACCCCCCCAGGCCCTCATGACCTCCCTGACACCCCCAAACCCCTCAGCCCCCCAAACCCCGACACCCCCAGGCCCTCATGACCTCCCTGACACCCCCAAACCCCTCAGCCCCCCAAACCCCTCAGCCCCCCCAGGCCCTCATGACCTCCCTGACACCCCCAAACCCCTCAGCCCCCCAAACCCCTCAGCCTCCCAGGCCCTCATGACGTCCCTGACACCCCCAAACCCCTCAGCCCCCCAAACCCCTCAGCCCCCCAGGCCCTCATGACCTCCCTGACACCCCCAAACCCCTCAGCCCCCCAAACCCCGACCCCCCCAGGCCCTCATGACCTCACTGACACCCCCAAACCCCTCAGCCCCCAAACCCCTCAGCCCCCCCAGGCCCTCATGACCTCCCTGACACCCCCAAACCCTTCAGCCCCCCCAAACTCCGAGCCCCCCCAGGCCCTCATGACCTTCCTGACACCCCCAAATCCCTCAGCCCCCCCAAACTCCGAGCCCCCCCAGCCCCTCATGACCTTCCTGACACCCCCAAACCCCTCAGGCCCCCAAACCCCGACCCCCCCAGGCCCTCATGACCTCCCTGACACCCCCAAACCCCTCAGCCCCCCAAACCCCGACCCCCCAGGCCCTCATGACCTCCCTAACACCCCAAACCCCTCAGCCCCCCAAACCCCGAGCCCCCCAGGCCCTCATGACCTCCCTGACACCCCCAAACCCCTCAGCCCCCCAAACCCCGAGCCCCCCAGGCCCTCATGACCTTCCTGACACCCCCAAACCCCTCAGGCCCCCAAACCCCGACCCCCCCAGGCCCTCATGACCTTCCTGACACCCCAAACCCCTCAGCCCCCCAAACTCCAAGCCCCCCCAGGCCCTCATGATCTCCCTGACACCCCCAAACCCTTCAGCCCCCCAAACTCCGAGCCCCCCCAGGCCCTCATGACCTTCCTGACACCCCCAAACCCCTCAGCCCCCCCAAACCCCGAGCCCCCCAGGCCCTCATGACCTTCCTGACACCCCCAAACCCCTCAGCCCCCCCAAACCCCTCAGCCCCCCAGGCCCTCATGACCTCCCTGACACCCCCAAACCCCTCAGCCCCCCAAACCGCGAGCCCCCCAGGCCCTCATGACCTCCCTGACACCCCCAAACCCCTCAGCCCCCCAAACCCCGACCCCCCCAGGCCCTCATGACCTTCCTGACACCCCCAAACCCCTCAGCTCCCCCAAACCCCTCAGCCCCCCAGGCCCTCATGACCTTCCTGACACCCCCATACCCCTCAGCCCCCCCAAACCGCGAGCCCCCCAGGCCCTCATGACCTCCCTGACACCCCCAAACCCCTCAGCCCCCCCCAAACCCCGAGCCCCCCCAGGCCCTCATGACCTTCCTGACACCCCCAAACCCCTCAGCCCCCCCAAACCCCGACCCCCCCAGGCCCTCATGACCTCCCTGACACCCCCAAACCCCTCAGCCCCCCAAACCCCGAGCCCCCCAGGCCCTCATGACCTCCCTGACACCCCCAAACCCCTCAGCCCCCCAAACCCCGACACCCCCAGGCCCTCATGACCTCCCTGACACCCCCAAACCCCTCAGCCCCCCCAAACCCCTCAGCCTCCCAGGCCCTCATGACGTCCCTGACACCCCCAAACCCCTCAGCCCCCCCAAACCCCTCAGCCCCCCCAGGCCCTCATGACCTCCCTGACACCCCCAAACCCCTCAGCCCCCCAAACCCCGACCCCCCCAGGCCCTCATGACCTCACTGACACCCCCAAACCCCTCAGCCCCCCAGGCCCTCATGACCTCCCTGACACCCCCAAACCCCTCAGCCCCCCAAACCCCTCAGCCCCCCCAGGCCCTCATGACCTCCCTGACACCCCCAAACCCTTCAGCCCCCCCAAACTCCGAGCCCCCCCAGGCCCTCATGACCTTCCTGACACCCCCAAATCCCTCAGCCCCCCCAAACTCCGAGCCCCCCCAGCCCCTCATGACCTTCCTGACACCCCCAAACCCCTCAGGCCCCCAAACCCCGACCCCCCCAGGCCCTCATGACCTCCCTGACACCCCCAAACCCCTCAGCCCCCCAAACCCCGACCCCCCAGGCCCTCATGACCTCCCTAACACCCCCAAACCCCTCAGCCCCCCAAACCCCGAGCCCCCCAGGCCCTCATGACCTCCCTGACACCCCCAAACCCCTCAGCCCCCCAAACCCCGAGCCCCCCAGGCCCTCATGACCTTCCTGACACCCCCAAACCCCTCAGGCCCCCAAACCCCGACCCCCCAGGCCCTCATGACCTTCCTGACACCCCCAAACCCCTCAGCCCCCCAAACTCCAAGCCCCCCCAGGCCCTCATGATCTCCCTGACACCCCCAAACCCTTCAGCCCCCCCAAACTCCGAGCCCCCCCAGGCCCTCATGACCTTCCTGACACCCCCAAACCCCTCAGCTCCCCCAAACCCCTCAGCCCCCCAGGCCCTCATGACCTTCCTGACACCCCCATACCCCTCAGCCCCCCCAAACCGCGAGCCCCCCAGGCCCTCATGACCTCCCTGACACCCCCAAACCCCTCAGCCCCCCCCAAACCCCGAGCCCCCCCAGGCCCTCATGACCTTCCTGACACCCCCAAACCCCTCAGCCCCCCCAAACCCCGACCCCCCCAGGCCCTCATGACCTCCCTGACACCCCCAAACCCCTCAGCCCCCCAAACCCCTCAGCCCCCCAGGCCCTCATGACCTCCCTGACACCCCAAACCCTTCAGCCCCCCCAAACTCCGAGCCCCCCCAGGCCCTCATGACCTTCCTGACACCCCCAAACCCCTCAGGCCCCTAAACCCCGACCCCCCCAGGCCCTCATGACCTCCCTGACACCCCCAAACCCCTCAGCCCCCCAAACCCCGAGACCCCAGGCCCTCATGATCTCCCTGCCACCCCCAAACCCCTCAGCCCCCCAAACCCCTCAGCCCCCCAGGCCCTCATGACCTCCCTGACACCCCCAAAACCTTCAGCCCCCCCAAACTCCGAGCCCCCCCAGGCCCTCATGACCTCCCTGACACCCCCAAACCCCTCAGCCCCTCCAAACTACGAGCCCCCCAGGCCCTCATGACCTCCCTGACACCCCCAAACCCCTCAGCCCCCCAAACCCCGAGCCCCCCAGGCCCTCATGACCTCCCTGACACCCCCAAACCCCTCAGCCCCCCAAACCCCGACACCCCCAGGCCCTCATGACCTCCCTGACACCCCCAAACCCCTCAGCCCCCCAAACCCCTCAGCCCCCCCAGGCCCTCATGACCTCCCTGACACCCCCAAACCCCTCAGCCCCCCCAAACCCCTCAGCCTCCCAGGCCCTCATGACGTCCCTGACACCCCCAAACCCCTCAGCCCCCCCAAACCCCTCAGCCCCCCCAGGCCCTCATGACCTCCCTGACACCCCCAAACCACTCAGCCCCCCAAACCCCTCAGCCCCCCAGGCCCTCATGACCTCCCTGACACCCCCAAACCCCTCAGCCCCCCAAACCCCGAGCCCCCCAGGCCCTCATGACCTCCCTGACACCCCCAAACCCCTCAGCCTCCCAAACCCCGACCCCCCAGGCCCTCATGACCTCCCTGACACCCCCAAACCACTCAGCCCCCCAAACCCCTCAGCCCCCCAGGCCCTCATGACCTCCCTGACACCCCCAAACCCCTCAGCCCCCCCAAACTCCGAGCCCCCCCAGGCCTTCATGACCTCCCTGACACCCCCAAACCCCTCAGCCCCCCCAAACCCCTCAGCCCCCCAGGCCCTCATGACCTCCCTGACACCCCCAAACCCCTCAGCCCCCCCAAACCCCTCAGCCCCCCAGGCCCTCATGACCTTCCTGACACCCCCAAACCCCTCAGCCCCCCCCAAACCCCGAGCCCCCCCAGGCCCTCATGACCTCCCTGACACCCCCAAACCCCTCAGCCCCCCAAACCCCGAGCCCCCCAGGCCCTCATGACCTCCCTGACACCCCCAAACCCCTCAGCCCCCCAAACCCCGACACCCCCAGGCCCTCATGACCTCCCTGACACCCCCAAACCCCTCAGCCCCCCAAACCCCTCAGCCCCCCAGGCCCTCATGACCTCCCTGACACCCCCAAACCCCTCAGCCCCCCCAAACCCCGAGCCCCCCAGGCCCTCATGACCTCCCTGACACCCCCAAACCCTTCAGCCCCCCCAAACCGCGGCCCCCCAGGCCCTCAGGCCTCACCGCCCCCCGAGGCCCTTAGGCCCCGCGCCGCTCCCCTCAGGCACCTGGTCGGAGGCCTCGTTCTCGCTGCTGTAGCAACAGCCCATGGCGGCGCCGCCACCGCGGGCCCCGCGCGCGGCCCCGGTCACGTGACGGCGACGGGACCCGGTTTCGGGAGGGGGGGGGGGGGGGGGGCGGGTTTGAAGGGGGGAGGGGGAGGGGGGAAAGGGTGAAACGGAGAGGGAGACGCCGCCTGACCGGGCGGCGCCGTCACGTGATCTGGGGAAAGGCCGCGCCCGCCCGCCCCCCGCCCTCCCCCTCCCCGGGGAGTCACGTGACCGACGGAGCCACACCCCTTCGCCCCCCCGAAGCGAGCCGCCGTCACGTGACCGAGAGAGCAACGCCCCCTCCTCCGAAACCAACCGGCGTCACGTGACAGGAGGAGCCACGCCCCTTCATCCGCAACCAGCCAGCGTCACGTGACAGGCGGAGCCACGCCCCCCTCCCCCGAACAGAGCCGGCGTCACGTGACGGGCAGAGCCACGCCCCCTTCTCCGCAGCTAGCCGGTATCACGTGACCTACAGAGCCACGCCCTCCTCTCCCTCCGAAGAGAAGCGGCGTCACGTGACCCCGGCAGTCACTCCCCCTCCCCAGAAGCGAGCCGGTGTCACGTGACCTACGGACCCGCGCCCTCTCCCCTCGTAAGCGGGCCGGCATCACGTGACCGCCTGAGCCACTACCCTTCTCCGCAGCTAGCCGGCATCACGTGACCTACAGAGCCACGCCCCCTCGCTTACAGCTAGCCGGCGTCACGTGACCGACGGAGCCACGCCCTCCTCTCCCTCCGAAGAGAGGCGGCGTCACGTGACCCCGGCAGCCTCTCCCCCTCCTCAGAGGAGAGCCTGTGTCACGTGACCCACGGACCCGCGCCCTCTCCCCTCCTAAGCGGGCCGGCGTCACGTGACCGCCTGAGCCACGCCCCCTCCTCCGAAGCGAGCCGGCGTCACGTGACGGTCAGAACCACGCCCCCCGGGCAGCGCCTACGCCGCCTGGCTCGGGGCCGGTCACGTGGTCAGGGAAGGAGCCGCGCGCCCCCCTCCTCCTCCCCCCGCCCACTCGGCTCTTGGCTCGCCGAAGTCACGTGACCGCGGGGAGGAGAGGAGCCAGAAGCGTCACGTGACCATATCAACCCCGGGCCCCTCCGGGGCAAGCGCCGTCACGTGATCAGGGAAGCAGCCCCGCGCGCGCGCGCGCCCCGCCCCCCCGCCACGTGACCAAGGGAACCACGCCCCCTTCCCTGGCCGCCGTCACGTGACCCCGGAAAGCCACGCCCCCGCGCCGGCGTCACGTGACCAGCCCCACAGAGCAGCCCCAGCCCCATAGATCAGCCCCAGCCCCATAGATCAGCCCCAGCCCCATAGAGCAGCCCCATAGAGCAGCCCCAGCCCCATAGATCAGCCCCATAGATCAGCCCCAGCCCCATAGATCAGCCCCATAGAGCAGCCCCAGCCCCATAGATCAGCCCCATAGATCAGCCCCAGCCCCATAGATCAGTCCCATAGAGCAGCCCCAGCCCCATAGATCAGCCCCAGCCCCATAGAGCAGCCCCAGCCCCATAGATCAGCCCCATAGAGCAGCCCCAGCCCCATAGATCAGCCCCATAGATCAGCCCCAGCCCCATAGATCAGTCCCATAGAGCAGCCCCAGCCCCATAGATCAGTCCCATAGATCAGCCCCAGCCCCATAGATCAGTCCCATAGATCAGCCCCAGCCCCATAGATCAGCCCCAGCCCCATAGATCAGTCCCATAGAGCAGCCCCAGCCCCATAGATCAGCCCCATAGATCAGCCCCAGCCCCATAGATCAGTCCCATAGATCAGCCCCAGCCCCATAGAGCAGCCCCAGCCCCATAGAGCAGCCCCAGCCCCATAGATCAGCCCCAGCCCCATAGATCAGTCCCATAGAGCAGCCCCAGCCCCATAGAGCAGCCCCAGCCCCATAGATCAGTCCCATAGAGCAGCCCCAGCCCCATAGATCAGCCCCAGCCCCATAGAGCAGCCCCAGCCCCATAGATCAGCCCCAGCCCCATAGATCAGTCCCATAGATCAGCCCCAGCCCCATAGAGCAGCCCCAGCCCCATAGATCAGTCCCATAGAGCAGCCCCAGCCCCATAGATCAGCCCCAGCCCCATAGAGCAGCCCCAGCCCCATAGAGCAGCCCCAGCCCCATAGAGCAGCCCCAGCCCCATAGATCAGCCCCATAGAGCAGCCCCAGCCCCATAGATCAGCCCCCGCCCCATAGATCAGCCCCACAGAGCAGCCCCAGCCCCATAGATCAGCCCCAGCCCCATAGAGCAGCCCCATAGAGCAGCCCCAGCCCCATAGAGCAGCCCCAGCCCCATAGAGCAGCCCCAGCCCCATAGATCAGCCCCAGCCCCATTGATCAGCCCCAGCCCCATAGAGCAGCCCCAGCCCCATAGAGCAGCCCCAGCCCCATAGAGCAGCCCCACAGAGCAGCCCCAGCCCCATAGATCAGCCCCATAGATCAGCCCCAGCCCCATAGATCAGCCCCAGCCCCATAGATCAGCCCCAGCCCCATAGATCAGCCCCATAGATCAGCCCCAGCCCCATAGATCAGCCCCACAGAGCAGCCCCAGCCCCATAGATCAGCCCCAGCCCCATTGATCAGCCCCATAGAGCAGCCCCAGCCCCATAGATCAGCCCCATAGATCAGCCCCAGCCCCACAGAGCAGCCCCATAGAGCAGCCCCAGCCCCATAGAGCAGCCCCAGCCCCACAGAGCAGCCCCAGCCCCATAGATCAGCCTCACAGAGCAGCCCCAGCCCCATAGAGCAGCCCCAGCCCCATAGATCAGCCCCAGCCCCATAGAGCAGCCCCAGCCCCATAGATCAGCCCCATAGAGCAGCCCCAGCCCCATAGATCAGCCCCACAGAGCAGCCCCAGCCCCATAGATCAGCCCCACAGAGCAGCCCCAGCCCCATAGATCAGCCCCAGCCCCATAGATCAGCCCCAGCCCCATAGAGCAGCCCCAGCCCCATAGAGCAGCCCCAGCCCCACAGAGCAGCCCCAGCCCCACAGAGCAGCCCCAGCCCCATAGATCAGCCTCACAGAGCAGCCCCAGCCCCATAGAGCAGCCCCAGCCCCATAGATCAGCCCCAGCCCCATAGAGCAGCCCCAGCCCCATAGATCAGCCCCATAGAGCAGCCCCAGCCCCATAGATCAGCCCCACAGAGCAGCCCCAGCCCCATAGATCAGCCCCACAGAGCAGCCCCAGCCCCATAGATCAGCCCCACAGAGCAGCCCCACAGAGCAGCCCCAGCCCCATAGATCAGCCCCACAGAGCAGCACCAGCCCCATAGAGCAGCCCCAGCCCCATAGATCAGCCCCAAAGAGCAGCCCCAGCCCCATAGATCAGCCCCAGCCCCATAGATCAGCCCCAGCCCCATAGAGCAGCCCCAGCCCCATAGATCAGCCCCATAGAGCAGCCCCAGCCCCATAGATCAGCCCCACAGAGCAGCCCCACAGAGCAGCCCCAGCCCCATAGATCAGCCCCAAAGAGCAGCCCCAGCCCCATAGATCAGCCCCAGCCCCATAGATCAGCCCCAGCCCTATAGAGCAGCCCCAGCCCCATAGATCAGCCCCAAAGAGCAGCCCCAGCCCCATAGATCAGCCCCAGCCCCATAGATCAGTCCCATAGATCAGCCCCAGCCCCATAGAGCAGCCCCACAGAGCAGCCCCAGCCCCATAGATCAGCCCCAGCCCCATAGAGCAGCCCCAGCCCCATAGAGCAGCCCCAGCCCCATAGATCAGCCCCAGCCCCATAGATCAGCCCCATAGAGCAGCCCCAGCCCCATAGATCAGCCCCAGCCCCATAGAGCAGCCCCACAGAGCAGCCCCAGCCCCATAGATCAGCCCCAGCCCCATAGAGCAGCCCCATAGATCAGCCCCAGCCCCATAGATCAGCCCCAGCCCCATAGAGCAGCCCCATAGATCAGCCCCAGCCCCATAGATCAGCCCCAGCCCCATAGATCAGCCCCACAGAGCAGCCCCAGCCCCATAGATCAGCCCCAGCCCCATTGATCAGCCCCATAGAGCAGCCCCAGCCCCATAGATCAGCCCCATAGATCAGCCCCAGCCCCACAGAGCAGCCCCATAGATCAGCCCCAGCCCCACAGAGCAGCCCCAGCCCCACAGAGCAGCCCCAGCCCCATAGATCAGCCTCACAGAGCAGCCCCAGCCCCATAGAGCAGCCCCAGCCCCATAGATCAGCCCCAGCCCCATAGAGCAGCCCCAGCCCCATAGATCAGCCCCATAGAGCAGCCCCAGCCCCATAGATCAGCCCCATAGAGCAGCCCCAGCCCCATAGATCAGCCCCACAGAGCAGCCCCACAGAGCAGCCCCAGCCCCATAGATCAGCCCCACAGAGCAGCCCCAGCCCCATAGATCAGCCCCAGCCCCATAGAGCAGCCCCAGCCCCATAGATCAGCCCCAAAGAGCAGCCCCAGCCCCATAGATCAGCCCCAGCCCCATAGAGCAGCCCCAGCCCCATAGATCAGCCCCAAAGAGCAGCCCCAGCCCCATAGATCAGCCCCAGCCCCATAGATCAGCCCCAGCCCCATAGAGCAGCCCCACAGAGCAGCCCCAGCCCCATAGATCAGCCCCATAGATCAGCCCCAGCCCCATAGATCAGCCCCACAGAGCAGCCCCAGCCCCATAGATCAGCCCCAGCCCCATAGATCAGCCCCATAGAGCAGCCCCAGCCCCATAGATCAGCCCCATAGATCAGCCCCAGCCCCATAGATCAGCCCCATAGATCAGCCCCATAGATCAGCCCCAGCCCCACAGAGCAGCCCCATAGATCAGCCCCACAGAGCAGCCCCAGCCCCATAGATCAGCCCCACAGAGCAGCCCCAGCCCCATAGATCAGCCCCACAGAGCAGCCCCACAGAGCAGCCCCAGCCCCATAGAGCAGCCCCAAAGAGCAGCCCCAGCCCCATAGATCAGCCCCAGCCCCATAGATCAGCCCCAGCCCCATAGAGCAGCCCCAGCCCCATAGATCAGCCCCATAGAGCAGCCCCAGCCCCATAGATCAGCCCCACAGAGCAGCACCAGCCCCATAGAGCAGCCCCAGCCCCATAGATCAGCCCCAAAGAGCAGCCCCAGCCCCATAGATCAGCCCCAGCCCCATAGATCAGCCCCAGCCCCATAGAGCAGCCCCAGCCCCATAGATCAGCCCCATAGAGCAGCCCCAGCCCCATAGATCAGCCCCACAGAGCAGCCCCACAGAGCAGCCCCAGCCCCATAGATCAGCCCCAAAGAGCAGCCCCAGCCCCATAGATCAGCCCCAGCCCCATAGATCAGCCCCATAGAGCAGCCCCAGCCCTATAGAGCAGCCCCAGCCCCATAGATCAGCCCCAAAGAGCAGCCCCAGCCCCATAGATCAGCCCCAGCCCCATAGATCAGCCCCAGCCCCACAGAGCAGCCCCAGCCCCATAGATCAGTCCCATAGATCAGCCCCAGCCCCATAGATCAGTCCCATAGATCAGCCCCAGCCCCATAGAGCAGCCCCACAGAGCAGCCCCAGCCCCATAGATCAGCCCCAGCCCCATAGAGCAGCCCCAGCCCCATAGAGCAGCCCCAGCCCCATAGATCAGCCCCAGCCCCATAGATCAGCCCCATAGAGCAGCCCCAGCCCCATAGATCAGCCCCAGCCCCATAGATCAGCCCCATAGAGCAGCCCCAGCCCCATAGATCAGCCCCAGCCCCATAGATCAGCCCCATAGAGCAGCCCCAGCCCCATAGATCAGCCCCAGCCCCATAGATCAGCCCCAGCCCCATAGATCAGCCCCAGCCCCACAGAGCAGCCCCAGCCCCATAGATCAGTCCCATAGATCAGCCCCAGCCCCATAGATCAGTCCCATAGATCAGCCCCAGCCCCATAGAGCAGCCCCACAGAGCAGCCCCAGCCCCATAGATCAGCCCCAGCCCCATAGAGCAGCCCCAGCCCCATAGAGCAGCCCCAGCCCCATAGATCAGCCCCAGCCCCATAGATCAGCCCCATAGAGCAGCCCCAGCCCCATAGATCAGCCCCAGCCCCATAGATCAGCCCCATAGAGCAGCCCCAGCCCCATAGATCAGCCCCAGCCCCATAGATCAGCCCCATAGAGCAGCCCCAGCCCCATAGATCAGCCCCAGCCCCATAGATCAGCCCCAGCCCCATAGATCAGCCCCAGCCCCACAGAGCAGCCCCAGCCCCATAGATCAGTCCCATAGATCAGCCCCAGCCCCATAGATCAGTCCCATAGATCAGCCCCAGCCCCATAGAGCAGCCCCACAGAGCAGCCCCAGCCCCATAGAGCAGCCCCAGCCCCATAGAGCAGCCCCAGCCCCATAGATCAGCCCCAGCCCCATAGATCAGCCCCATAGAGCAGCCCCAGCCCCATAGATCAGCCCCAGCCCCATAGATCAGCCCCATAGAGCAGCCCCAGCCCCATAGATCAGCCCCAGCCCCATAGATCAGCCCCATAGAGCAGCCCCAGCCCCATAGAGCAGCCCCAGCCCCATAGATCAGCCCCAGCCCCATAGAGCAGCCCCAGCCCCATAGAGCAGCCCCAGCCCCATAGATCAGCCCCAGCCCCATAGATCAGCCCCATAGAGCAGCCCCAGCCCCATAGATCAGCCCCAGCCCCATAGATCAGCCCCATAGAGCAGCCCCAGCCCCATAGAGCAGCCCCAGCCCCATAGAGCAGCCCCATAGAGCAGCCCCAGCCCCATAGATCAGCCCCAGCCCCATAGATCAGCCCCAGCCCCATAGATCAGCCCCAGCCCCATAGATCAGCCCCACAGATCAGCCCCAGCCCCACAGAGCAGCCCCAGCCCCATAGATCAGCCCCAGCCCCATAGATCAGCCCCAGCCCCACAGAGCAGCCCCAGCCCCATAGAGCAGCCCCACAGATCAGTCCCATTGTGGGTCGCAGCCCCCCCAGTCTCCCCCCCCCCCCCCCCCCCCCCCCGGTAACGCGACTCGTTCCGCTTCTCGCGTTTCTCCATCAATTATTGATCCGGGAGGTTTATTGATCCGAGCGGGACGCGCCAGGAGGGGGGAACCGGGCAGGTGGGGCTGGGGGTGTGGGGCTGGGGGTGTGGGGTGTGGGGCGCTATGGGGCACAGGGGATGGGGTGTGGGGCTGGGGGTGGGGTGTGGGGCGCTATGGGGCACAGGGGGTGGGATGTGGGGCACAGGGGGTGGGATTTGGGGCGCTATGGGGCACAAGGGATGGGATGTGGGGCGCTATGGGGCACAGGGGATGGGGTGTGGGGCACAGGGGGTGGGATGTGGGGCGCTATGGGGCACAGGGGATGGGGTGTGGGGCACAAGGGGTGGGATGTGGGGCGCTATGGGGCACAGGGGATGGGGTGTGGGGCACAGGGGGTGGGATTTGGGGCACAGGGGGAGGGATGTGGGGCACAGGGGGTGGGATGTGGGGCGCTATGGGGCACAGGGGGTGGGGTGTGGGGCACAGGGGGTGGGGTGTGGGGCACTATGGGGCACAGGGGATGGGGTGTGGGGCACAGGGGGTGGGATGTGGGGCGCTATGGGGCACAGGGGGTGGGATGTGGGGCACAGGGGGTGGGATGTGGGGCGCTATGGGGCACAGGGGGTGGGATGTGGGGCACAGGGGGTGGGATGTGGGGCACAGGGGGTGGGATGTGGGGCACAGGGGGTGGGATGTGGGGCACAGGGGGTGGGATGTGGGGCGCTATGGGGCACAGGGGATGGGGTGTGGGGCACAGGGGGTGGGATGTGGGGCACAGGGGGTGGGATGTGGGGCGCTATGGGGCACAGGGGATGGGGTGTGGGGCACAGGGGGTGGGATGTGGGGCGCTATGGGGCACAGGGGATGGGATGTGGGGCACAGGGGGTGGGATGTGGGGCGCTATGGGGCACAGGGGATGGGGTGTGGGGCACAGGGGATGGGATGTGGGGCACAGGGGGTGGGGTGTGGGGCGCTATGGGGCACAGGGGATGGGGTGTGGGGCGCTATGGGGCACAGGGGGTGGGATGTGGGGCGCTATGGGGCACAGGGGGTGGGATGTGGGGCGCAGGGAGTGGGATGTGGGGCGCTATGGGGCACAGGGGATGGGGTGTGGGGCACAGGGGGTGGGATGTGGGGCACAGGGGGTGGGGTGTGGGGCACAGGGGGTGGGATATGGGGCGCTATGGGGCACAGGGGATGGGGTGTGGGGCACAGGGGGTGGGATGTGGGGCGCTATGGGGCACAGGGGATGGGGTGTGGGGCACAGGGGGTGGGATGTGGGGCGCTATGGGGCACAGGGGATGGGGTGTGGGGCGCTATGGGGCACAGGGGGTGGGGTGTGGGGCACAGGGGATGGGATGTGGGGCGCTATGGGGCACAGGGGGTGGGGTGTGGGGCACAGGGGGTGGGATGTGGGGCGCTATGGGGCACAGGGGATGGGGTGTGGGGCACAAGGGGTGGGATGTGGGGCACAAGGGGTGGGATGTGGGGCGCTATGGGGCACAGGGGGTGGGATTTGGGGCACAGGGGATGGGGTGTGGGGCACAGGGGGTGGGATGTGGGGCGCTATGGGGCACAGGGGATGGGGTGTGGGGCACAGGGGGTGGGATTTGGGGCACAGGGGGAGGGATGTGGGGCACAGGGGATGGGATGTGGGGCACAGGGGGTGGGATGTGGGGCGCTATGGGGCACAGGGGATGGGGTGTGGGGCGCTATGGGGCACAGGGGATGGGGTGTGGGGCGCTATGGGGCACAGGGGGTGGGATGTGGGGCGCTATGGGGCACAGGGGATGGGGTGTGGGGCGCTATGGGGCACAGGGGGTGGGATGTGGGGCGCTATGGGGCACAGCCTGTGTGTCACCCCCTGCCCCATAGCGCCCCATAGTATCACATAGCACCTCCTAGACCCCATAGCGCCCCATAGATCCCCGCCCTGCCCCATAGCTCCCTATAGACCCCATAGCTCCCGATCCTTCCCCACAGACCCTATATGGCCCCCCAGCCCCCTATATGGCCCCCCAGCCCCCTATATGGCCCCCCAGCCCCCTATATGGCCCCCCAGCCTCTATATGGCCCCCCAGCCCCCTATATGGCCCCCCAGCCCCTATATGGCCCCCCAGCCCCCTATATGGCCCCCCCACTCCCCTATATGGCCCCCCAGCCCCCTATATGGCCCCCCAGCCTCTATATGGCCCCCCAGCCCCCTATATGGCCCCCCAGCCCCCTATA